>CAJVPU010001765.1:0-12039 GCA_910591775.1 Dentiscutata heterogama | reverse complement strand
TAATCTCCTAGTTAGGTTGCAGGTATGGCGGCTAGTGTAGAACCCAGGCGGACTACTTAAATTAGATACCAAAAGTACACGTGTGGCTAGTTGTATCCTCGTGAAAATTGATGTAATATCGTATTTATCTGAATAAAGCTTAGTGCCGGGGGCCTAAGTGGTCATCTTAATATTAAAAAAAAAAAAAAAAAAATTATATTTAGCATAGAAAAGATTCCATTGGGTAAAATAATATAGCACAGTAATACTGCGGCTAAGTAAAATAGTACATGACACAAAGTGCTTCCGAGTGCCTTTACACAAAGTGCTTCTGAGTGTCTCTATACAAAGTGTTTTCAAGTATCTCTACACAAAGTGCTTCTAAGTGCCTTATACAAAGTGCCTCCAAGTGCCTCTATACAAAGTGCCTCCAAGTACCTCCACACAAAGTGCCTCCGAGTGCCTCTATACAAAGTGCCTCTGAGTACCTCTACACAGTATAGCAATTATACTATTATACTTCTATTTGTAGAAAAGTTATAAAAAGGGTGCTTTTTGTCCTTTTGCCCAAGTTAGAGTTCACTACTCTCTCATAGAATCTAGCACCACTCTTTTTACTCTTCTTTACTTGTAAAGTGTGATATTCTTTCTCTAGAGTAATTCCTACAGGCAAGGTTATTACTGTGAATTTATTATTAATAAATATTATTATTTATAAACTGTTATTATCTCAAACTGTTTGCCTCTTGCTGTAAAGTTAAAGTATACACTTTACATCCACCCTGTATATATTCTTAATATATATTACTGCACCAGGTGATCTTGTTACTTTGCTATAATTATGCTAAGAAGGCTATAGCATTGTAACATTTTGGTGCCTCTTGGCAGAAATCAAAAAAAAAAGCTGAAAGAAAAACTATAAAAATCAAACTTCAAAGAAACTACTCTTGATGGAATTTCTAGTAGAAAAGTATAAAATCTTAGAGGATTTTATTAAAGCTTACTAGAAACTATCTCTCTTGAATTGTCTTTGAACTACAACTACTCTTTTGGAAATTATTGCAAGATTGGCTATTGAAAAAAAAAAAAGCAATTAGAATTTAAATTATTTTTAAAGGTATAAAAACTACTAATCTATATTTATTTTTTTTTGAAGCTTGGAGAGTTTATGCTTTACCTCTTGCAAGTCGCCGGCATAGTAAAATTGAAATTATTTTTGTTATTGAATTAAATTGAAATTTTGAAATTTGTTAATTAACATCATTACTCTTTGTTATAATTGTTTAAATCCTTTTTCATGTGCATACTATTTTATTATTATTATATTTCTATTTATTTATTTATTATTTAACTATCGTATTTATAATTATCTCTGGAAAATAATTTTCTTTCACATTACTACTAAACTATTTGAAGTTTATTATTTTTATAGAAGATCTTGTAACAGAGTTTCATAACCAGAATATTGTTATCTATCAAGCACAACATTAACTTAACTCTGCTTTTGCTGCTACTGTACTTCAAACTAACATATCTGATTTTTTTTGTATTGAGTGTTTTTCACCAAATTGTGTTAGCTCTTAACTTGACTTTGGTATTTTCTAGACTTGGTACTCTACTAGTTATCATGCTAAATCCTATACTCATATTATCCAAACTAATCATAACCAATTATCAGTAACACACAAATCATCAGCTATTTGAGTTGCTGCTAGAAATATTATTTTTAGTTGCCAATACAGAACAAATATTAGCAATGCAAGGGATATTGTTACCGCTCTATTTTTTAGATATACACCTTTTCAAGATATTCCTGAAATTAGATAACCTAACAGAAATCACTATAATATTTATATCGATAACCCTAACTATAGAAGATTATATACTGGATCTATCATACATCAGAATTTTTCCCAAACTTTAGAATAATTTACCTATCAAACTTCTTGGTGAGACACAACTATTACTACTTACAACAACCCTAATTTTGTAACTGCTATCACTACACAACAAGTTGCAGATACTTTAGATCTCTATAGTGGTAATAGAAGGAAACATAATAACTCATCTTATTAATCTTATCAATCTCTATACCGAAGGGATAGTTCATTAACTATTTATTATACTTGTGATAGAATTTGACCCCAAATATCTTTAATCTATCAATTAAACCCAAATCAATTTCAAGAAGTTCCACTTGATAACACAGCCTACACTTCACTTATAACCTTATCTCCATGCCTATTAAATCTCCAACAAAGAAGAGACACAGACCAAGAAAGTAAACAATTACTAAATAGTCTTGATAATTTTTTTTAATTACCTCCTCCACCCCAAGAAGAAGGAGAGGACTCTAATTCTAATACTGTTTATAACAAACCAAAAGTTGATAACCATGAATTTGATAAAGCACCTGTTGATAATAATTCTATTGCTGATAATGAAGCACTTGTTGATAATAATCTTATTGTTAATAACGAAGCACTAGAAGGTATAGAAATACCAGAAAATATTGAAGCACCTCTTGATAATGAAGAACAATTAAATGCTAAAGAAATAGATGCTGCTGCTTAAGCAATAACCAGGTTGGCTAAAGCTCTACAAAGAAAAGAAACTAGTAAAAAGAGTCTTGTTAAAATAGATCTCTTTATAGAAGATGGTACTCAAGACCTACTAGATTGGTTAGATAAATTTGAATGTGCCAGACAAGCTAATCATTAGAAAGGAGCTCGACAACTCGAAGTAGCTAAAGCACATATGAAGGGAATTGCTGCTGAATAGGTCCATAGATTTACTGCTCTTCAGCTTACAGCATATAACGATCCAGCAAACCAAGCCACTAGTTTCAAAACTTTATTTACAAACAAGTTTTGCACCACTTGACAAAAAGCTATATAGCAACAACAGTTCTTTAACCTTAAACAAGAAAGTGATTCAGTTGATGCATATATTGCAAAGTTCAAGAATCTTAACCAGAAAGTTACAGATTTACCTCTAGCATTTATCCGCCAACATTTTATCTAAGGATTACAACCTGAGTATGCTATGTTTGTACAAGTAGCTGGCCTAGGTGATATTGATATTATTATGAATACTGCCAGAAATTGGAAAACAGAAAAACATATTACTGCTCTAGAAACAGACACCACAGAAACAATTGCTTAACTTACAGACCAAATTGCTCAATTAAATATTAATCTTGCCTAGCAATAGCAACAAAAACCAGCTTATATTGCAGAAACAAAACAAAGCCTTTCTAAAAACAAATTTGCTTGTCACTACTATGGTAAAAAGAGACATTATATAGCTAACTGTTATCAAAGAAAATTAGAAGAAAATAGAAACAATGGAAGAAATAGAAATAACAATTATAATCAAAGAAGCAATTATAATAATAGATCTAATGATTATAGAAGAGCTAGAGATAGAAGTTAATCATGTGAAAGATATAGAAGCAGAAGCAGAGATAGAAACTATTCTCGAGATAGAAGCAGATCTAGAGATAGAGGCCAAGAAAGATAGAGACCCAGATCTCACTGCTCACTTACACCCTACTACCAGAATATAAACATAGCAGAAACATTAAAATCTAACCCTAACTCTACACCATCTAACAACAATAATTGGGAAAGATTTCTAGACAACTACTCTATTCGTACAGCCCTTACTATATATATTACTGAAATGAACTGAGAAAACACTAAACCAATCATGGATGACAACAACAACATTACCCCTGTCAAATACTTTATAGATCTAAAAGATTATATATACCTTGCTATTATTGATAGTGGAGCCTCTGTTAGCATGATTGCTCATAAAGTTGTAAAAGAACTGGGATTGAAAATAGATGAACTCTCTAGAAGTTTAATTGTAGCTGTTACAAGAACTACCTCTCGACCTTTTAGTATTATTAGAAACCTACCTGTTAAAATTCAAGATAGAACTATTCCTATTGATATAGAAGTAGTACCTGCTATTTCATATTCATTACTTTTGGGAAATGATTAGTCTAGAAATATTGAAGCAAACTATAACTGGAAAACTTGCCAATATACCATGTATTGAAAAGGAAAGAAACTTATAATTGACACTTCATATATGCAAGAATAGCCCAAAGAAAAGCAACCTACTTGTATCACACCAGAAGACTTTGAACTATACAAGCAGGAATATTTAACCCCTCAAGAAGTCTATGCTTTTACAACAACAAATAAAGAAGAGGAAGGATGGATCACCTATACACCCCAGTATAGAAGCCCACCAAAATATAAAAGTTGTAGTTTCTAAGATCACTAGTACAAAAACTGTCTCCAGAATAAATACAAATATTGTTATAAAATGGGTCATATTGTTATTAACTGCTCAAATAAACAGAACAAAAGAGCCAATTGTAAAAATTGCAACAAAACTAATCATCTGTTCAAGAACTGTCCTCAGAACTTGTGTTTTGGTTGTAAGCAAATAGGATATATTAAAATTAATTGTTCTTTAGCACAACAGAAACTAGACAACCTAACTTATCATTGTAGTTGTGACAAGACTCAAATAGAAGCAAAAAGGCTTGATCATTATAGCAGATGTAGAACTCACTACTGCTGTCAATGCCTAACCAGGACCCAGATAATACTAATAGAGGTACGAGTTGGGTTAATAGTAATTTTTCGAGCATTTTGTCCACTCTAAACACTCTATTTTTGCCCGTTTTATACTTTGTACCTTCTGATTTACAATTTATATGCCCGATTTAATTATATAACCTATATGTATCTTTGAAAAGCATTGTGTGCATATGTAAATTTTTTTATTTATTATATATAATGATTCTACGTATTTTAAACTACAAATTCAATAGATATTCGAACATAATTGTATATAATATATAATAACTTATATAATTTATTATTGCATTATTAAAAAACAACAGTTATAGTGCCAGATCATAATCCTAAATTAGGTCAAAAAAAAAATATAATACCCTCTTTAAAAGGTTTAAACGTACATATATACAATAACATATTATGAGCCATCTCAGGATGAAGATCTAGAAGATGAATTGAATAGTGTATCAATATATGCAAATTTTCTTTTACAACAATTAGACTATTCTAGTATTGTTAAAATTTAAAATATTTCATAAGTTACAAGTCATAATATAAATCATATTGTTTTTTGTCTAAAAAATGAGTTATACTGTTGTACATGTTTACTTCAACAAAAAAAAGGACTTGTTTGCTATCACTATTTTCATTTATTAAATATTACGCAAATAGTATGATTTAATATAAGACTTATTGCTTCTAGATAGATTCCTAAAGAATTTCATCAGGATGTAGCAGTGGAAGGTGATCATTTTGGGCAATAGTTTGTTGATAGCGTTTTAGAGAATGAGGAGAATATAAAAAACAAAGGTCCAAGTTTTAATTGGATTCAACCATTTCATGATATGAATGAGCAAGAAAACAATACAAATGAAGGTTTTGTTGATGAACTATTATTTTATGAAAGAGTATAGGGTTTGGCACGTACTGCAACAAACAAGTGTTTATTGCATCATGATAAGGAATTTATTAATATCATTGAAAACTATTTGGCAAGTATATGTAAACGTGAAGATAATTTTATTCGAAGAAATAGGCGAAATTCTGATTTAGAAAATAATTCAAATAAGGAAAATGTTAATAAATATTCAACTTAGAAATCCACGAAAAGTAATTACAAGAGGCAGACCAAAATCTGTAAGTCATCATAACAATAAGACAAATAGAAAAAATAAAAATACAATGCAAGAATTGATGATATATAGAAAGAGAAAAAGTGATCCGAATCTTTGTAGTAACTGTAAAAAACCAGGTCATAACATTGCTAGGTGTCCTAAAAAAGATATAGAGCAAACAAGTGAGGAAAAAACAGAAGAAGAGACAGAGTAACACAATAAATAGTTTATTTTTCTATATACAAAATAGTATACAAGACATAATTTTATAGCTTGCATTGTAATTATAAAGTTATACTTAATGAACTCTAAGCTTAAAAAGGTGAAACCCCCAAAAATACTACTTGGGTTTTTATTGGTGTCACTCATATATTCATATTTGCTTTCTTGTTTTTCTACAATTCGAAATATTTAGTGATTTGTTTATAAATAAAGCTGCATATAAATGTAAAGTTAAATAACGTTTAGTGTAATACTATAATAAATATTTGTACATATGTACAGTATGCATATTAATAGTTTAATATATATCGATACGGGTAGTAATCGATAAGTGTATTATATATTATCAATTATAGTCATGTGATAAACCGATGCACTGCAGTGCAGATACACTATATTACAAAATCCTTTAAATTATTATATGAATTGTTTCTAGGTTTTAAAATTACAATATTTGGCTTTGGTATATTGCAATCTATTGGTGTATTTTTTCACAACTCAGACTTTATATCAAAGGTATCATAATTTAACTATTTATTTTCAACAAATAAATTAAAAATATTTTGTAATTTTTTTATTTTATTGTTAATAAATATTGACTGTTTAACTTGAAAAATAGAAAGTTCTGAATTATAAGATTCTATAAGGCTTGATATATTTTGTGAAAGTTGATATTCAGAGTGTAGCATGAGCTGTTTTTCATGATACATCAAAAATATTGTCATAGCTAAATGTACTTTCTTGAATATTAATATTATCAACCATACAAATATTTCATATATTGTTTTCTTTCTATAACTTACTATTTATGTCAACTTGTTTATAGTATTGCTTCTCTAAATATTTTTCATATCTATTAGTGTAAGCTACAATATTTGCTACACACAATACTGAATACAATGATGTATATAAACAGGGCTTTTGGCAAAGTGAGCTAAGAATATGGGTAAACCATATATTTAATTCTGGAAATATAATTGATAGTATAATAATACTGAAATAAAAAATATAGAAATTTTTTTAGCACGTATTTTATCATAGTCCTTATTAAAAGTTTTTTTTTTTCTCTGTTTTCTTAAAACAACTTTCTATTTATTTTTTTGAATAGTGTTTATTAATTTATAAAAAAAATTTAAAATTATTAATAAAAAACCATTTTGATATTCTTCTAAAGAATTGGATTTACTAATTTTTCCTTATTTGCACGAACTTCTAATCTTAAATGCCAAAGTAAAGTTGCCAAAGCTTTGCTTATTTGTTTTGGATTTTTTTTAATTACATCACAATCAGGGTTGGTCAAATTACTGGTCAACCAAAAATTCAATAGTCAAACTGGTCTGGTCAAATTGGTCAAATGGTCTGGTCGAATTGGTCAAATAGTCTAGTCTATTAATTAAATAAATTTAGAATCCAAAATAAATAAATAAATAAATATATATATAAATATATATAGTATATATATTTAAATATCCTTTGACCAATTTGACCAATACTAAACCCTTTGACCAACTGGTCAAATTAGTTAAACTGGACTAGTCAAGCTTGACTATTGACTGGTCCATGCCAACCCTAATCACAATATATTTCACTTTTTAATAATTTTCTAACATTGACTTTCTTTAATCTAAAAGCAATTTTTACTTCTAAAAAACTTAGTGATATCAGAATTTCTACCTTTTCTTTTGTAGATTTCTCTTAATGCGAATTTAAATCTTTAGGCTCTTTATTTTTCTTAGTTGTATTACTATTGAATTCTTTGTCACTAACATTATCATTTTTTGACTTTTTGATATAGTTAAGTTTTTTAAAAAATATTATTACTCCTTTAAAAATTTCTTAAAGAGGAAGGCATTGTATATCTCTATTAGCAAACTCTAATATCTTATTTATCCATTTTGTAATAAATTGAAATGACTTTGCAGAATCATTATAATGACAATTTGTGCAGTCAAATGGAGGAACAAAACCCCACCCTTTTTGTTTATACAAATGGCCTTCTTCAGCTGTAAAACATGACATATATATATAACGTACACGTCTAGAACTAGGTGAAAGTTTAGTAAATTCATTCCTTTGAAATACAGGACAAACTTTTAATCCATTACAAACTATTTGTATATTCTGATCATATAATTTTTATGAATGTTCTGTACAATACTCACAACTAAATACATACTTATAGTGTCCACAGAACAAATATCTTTTTTGACAAATTACTGCTCTATTAATAGAAACTTCTGATTTTTGATATTTGTATAATTGTTTGTTATCATAATTAAAGTGGCTTTTGCAAACCTCTAGTGTATTTAAACTATCACGCTTTGATTTCATAATGATTTCATTTACCATATCAAAATCTAGCTCCCAAATCTCTCTAAGTTGTTTCAATGGTTTCTTTATAGGATAAGAATATCATTGTAATATTCCATTTAAATTGTCTACTATGATGCATATCCCATTCATTTTCTTAATACCACCAGAATCAAATTCTAAAGTTAATTTATTTTTATGATAAAAAGTCATATCTCATAATGATTCTTTATCAGATGCTACATCAAGATCTTGTGCTAACCAATTTATATCTATTTCATTGTCTTGTTCTTGTATTGTTGTTGATAATGAATTGGCATATGCCTTGGCTAACCCAATTGCTGATATATCAAATTGTATATCATATGAACTATCATATAGATTTATATTACTTTTTGTATTGCTTGTACTACATTTAGATGATAGTGAAGGTGTTGGTTGTTCAAAACTTTCAGAATTATCCCCAATGCTAACATAGTCAAGAATTTCAAAGTTCTTATCAGGATCATTACAAAGAGTCTCTTTATAATAATAAATGCAGTTTAATTATTTATTATAACAGTAACTAATATTAATTTTATACCTTAGGTGCTTTTTTACAAGTTGATTCTATTGTGCTTGCTATTTTAATTGAACCAAATATTTTTGCTATACTTTGATTTTTTTGTAAAAAAAAAAAAAAGATAAGTTAGTAATGAATTTAAAAAATTACTTGTATAATGTTTTTAAGTTGTCTTGTTTCAATTCGAGATTCTTTAAAACCTAGTCACTCTATAAATTGCAACTTCACCATATAAAAAAATAAAAGACTAAAACTAACATTTTTGTTAAATGTAGTAATAAAATATATTTTTTAAAAAAAAGTTATTATGGCTTAAAGAGAAAAATTCTGTCAAGTAATATAAGAAATTTGTCAATCATTCAATAAAAATTTAATATAAGTATACAGTAGCCACCCCTGCAGTGTGACATATCCCCTGATCATTATATACTACATGTACTTGTACTAGTTATACTAGTTTTGGTAGTTCTAGACCTCATAATATCCAAAGACTCTTATATGGGATTTTTCTAGCAAAATAACCTTATAAGACAAGATTTTTATTAAAAAAAACATAATAAATCTATTTTTAGAAAAAAAAATCTTAACAAAGATCCCATATAGATATATACAGAGCTTCATTGAGTCTTGACATGTATACACCTTCATGCTTCAGCCATTTTTTAGTAAGTAATTATATACAGCACCAGAGGTGTTTCAAATCTGGTAAGGCCAATTCTTTACTACAGATTTCTTTGTGTTTATCATTTTTTTCACTACTCCAATTCTAGTTACTGTTTGGTTATCCTTCTAAACAAGATTCTAATGCTGCTTTAGGGTTGTTGGTACTACCTATACCAATCAAGAATTTACACACATAACCTTTGTATAATAAAACCTTCTCTTTACAATGAATTTTTTTTTGAAAATTCCTAATCCAGACTTGTACTCACTTGGACTTCCCACAGTAAATATATTCAAGTATTTATAAAATCTATATCTACTAGAACTTAAACCTAAAACCCACTTATAAAGGGTTGGGTGCCTAGATCACTAGACTGCAGAATCCCAACCTTTTATACTTTTTATATCTTTTATATCTTTTATATCTTTTATATCTTTTATACCTTTTATACCTTTTATACCTTTTATACTTTTTATACCTTTTATATATTTTATATGTTTTATACTATTATATCTTTTATATTTTTTATATCTTTTTTATTATCTATATTTTGCATAACAATAATATTTTTTTAGTATTTGTAAAAGTATATAAACTTTAACTTTCTGCTCTCTTGTAGCTTTAGGATTAGTTCTCTACAATCTTTAGTTATTAGAATTCTTTAGCCATAAATACCTATTGATAATTTTGTATTTTAAATATTATATTATTAATAAATATATACCTTTTGCTTTTTGAATAAACTATAAATAAACTATACTAAACTGCCCTAGTAAAGTAACATTTCACTTTTATACCGTTTTATATCTCTCTCTGTTGTTTACAAGATCTCTGTTATCATATGCTATACTATATTTACAAGAAGGTTATAGTTACTTGTAACAGTATATGGGGACCCCCACAGCAAAAGGTGCATTGGGACAAAAATTTTAATTTTGTAATTTTATAAAAATTGTAATCCTATTAGTCTAATTCTTCAAGAAATCAATTAAAATAAAAAAAAATTTTTTGGCCCAATGCACCCTTTTGCTGTGGAAGGTCCCATATATACAGAATATGCGGCTATACATAATTTATAAATAATAAAGGCAGAATTGCTAATTAAAAAAAAAAATTCTAATTTCATATAGGCAGTTAAAATATCTACTCAAATTTTAATTAGACAAATTGGTTTTTGAAAATAAAATTTGTTTTACTTCAAGATCTTTTTTGTAATACATATATCCAAAAATAAGAAAATCCCTACCCGGATACGTATATTAAATTACCTGGTTATCCGGGTAATTTATTATATATTTAGGGATAATCTCTATCAAGCATGCTTATACTTTTATTGTAAAATTTCAAAAATTAGAGGCTAACGCTATTTACTTGAGTTTAACAGTACTAATATTTCTTTATTGTGTAACATGTTCAAGATTTTGTCCATTGACAAAAATTACCGTTACGTACGTACGTACGTACCTAATTAACTACCGTTAGTTCACAGTGTAAATGTAAATGTTTTTAAATTCATTAAAATAATAAATAAAAATCGTAGATAAATTAAACAATAACAAAAAAATTCTGAAATCTTGACAAGTTAAGAAATTTCTGACACTGTGATACGATAACACTGCTGTAATGCCCTTCTCTCGCTGCACACTAAGCTATCATCACCATAAATATAATTCTGAGAGTGTATAAATATAAATATACTTTTTACTGCTCAAAAAATTCTCTCTATCATAGAAGGAAATCAAGCGTAATAACAATAGTATAAACAGACCTTCCGGTATCAGTATTTAAGTAGTTGCTTTTTTATTTAAGTGCAACGACTCTTACTTGTCCATACTTCAAGAGATTTCAAAAAGACTAACAATGGGCTCGTACGATCAACAGCTTATACCCGACATATATACTTCAAATTCTACGATTTCTACCTTCCAACAAACCAAAATTCCACCTCAACGCCAGAAAAAAAAAAGAGAAGATATGAGTATGAAATGGCTTTTTCAGCCTAATAGGCACGCTTCTGAACAGCCCCAGCAAAATACAAAGCTTCCTACTCATGATCAATTCACGTTTACTTGGACTGTAAGAGATTATCATGAAGTAGCTGATCTTTATCCGACAGGTAGATGGTTCTACAGTGACAGTTTTGTTGAACCAAATCACCCACAATCAAATAAGATTTCGTCAATTGGAGACACCTACGCTCCAGATTATCTTTGGAGAATGTGCATGTATCCAAATGGTGTTTCTCAAGCTGACAAGAATTATTTGGGCTTGTTTCTCAAAGCTATTCCAACCGATCATGAGAGGGATGGCAATTCATTAGGGAGAGAAAGAACATATGCTTTCGAAGTTTATCGGTTAGAATCATCAATTGCCTCATCCTCTTCAATGGTACCGACTCCTATATTACTCAAGAATGAAAAGTTTTCAAAGACGAGGTTTGGTTTTGGATCTGACCAAGTATTTGGTCGTCGACAATTTTTAAAATTGTCTGAAATATATCCTGATCCAAACAGCAAGTTTGACTTGATAGTTCGAGTGCGAATAACGAATGAAGAAAATACTGCAATTATGGCTGCTGTAACAGAA
>CAJVPU010001764.1:0-12040 GCA_910591775.1 Dentiscutata heterogama | reverse complement strand
ATATTTCATAGTATAATATTATAAATCCTAATAAAGTATAGGCAAGACTGCCGAAAAAAAAAAAAAAAAAAAAAAAAAAAAAAAAGAGCTATTAGTATCTTGCCAAATGTTTTACATGTCTTGAGAGATCTCTTGAAGTCCACTATCCAAACCCAAAAGTTGAATTCATGATTCCTGTAGTTAAGTATTCATATTTGGGTTGATTTTCATATCATAACAATTAAATAATCCTTCTAATTGCTGCTGGTACACTATAATATTCTATATATAAAATTTAATAAACTTATATATAAGAGGAAATTTTGCCAGTTCTGATATATCAGAATTAGCAAATTTTTTAAATTCTTCAAAAAAGTTATACTGTTTTAATACTTCTAATAATTCAAATATATTTGAATAATTATTTAATAAGTTTTTTCTTAAAAGTTTAATATAATAAATCTCTTTTAAAGTTAAAATTCTTGAAGAATTTTTATTAAAAAATATAATTGACAAACACAAAAAAGTAAATGAATCTAAGTTTTCATTTATTTAATTAATTTATTTAATATACTTTTTATACTAGCATATAATAATATATAAAAATTTTTAAATTTTTTAGTATTCAACTTATGTTTAGCATTATTTATTTTATTATTAAATAATTAATAAATATTTTCTAAACAATACTAAAGTTTTTGATTTTTTTTTTTTTTGGTATTAAGATGATCTCTTTAGCTATAAAGACTCTTTATTAGTAATTATTTACTATTATAGTTATAATGAAGATACAACTAGTCATATGTACACCTTTTGAGTGCCTATTTAAGTAGTCTGCCTACAGGTTCTACACTAGATACTGTATCTATAACCCAACTAGAGAGTTACCTATTTAAACCTTCTGATCCTAACTGTTTTTAGTATATTATACTAATCCAGGAACTACCATCTGGCCTATTTTACTAGATTGCATACTTAGCTTTAAAACTTTTATAACTTATTCTGGGTTTGCATTCCTTTGTTGAGCAGATGCATAGCTATTTTCGAGGTAAACCTACTAGAGCTTTCTATATTATGTATTTGGCTAACCTAGTCATCGCAGTTACTAAGGCTTCTACTTGAAGTTTGATATAACCCAATTGAACTGCTATGCTCTTGTAAGGTTCACTTCAACCCCAGTACTCATTTTGGGTTTTTCTTTTTTCATTCTTGCCTTATTAGTCTCTCCCTTACTTCCAACCTATGATCTGGAAGATTCAACTCTGGCTAGACTCTAGATGCCTTATGCTCTATCTTATCATAGTACATGATTTTATAGTATATATCTTTTTCTTCCAGTTGGGTCTAACCAGTCTCTAGAGATCACCCAGCTCTTATCATTAGGTAGAACCTAACTTCCAAGTCCTAGTCATGGTAGATAACCACCCTAGTTTTTCATACTAGCTGACTAGATTGGTATGCTAGCTTTCTTTTCAATTAGTAGTCAAGTTATTAGATCTCTTACTTAAGGATCTTATTGTTGTTTAATTCTCTAGTTTTGGCTATCACTTCTAAATTTAGCCTTTCTGTAATACTGTTAAAAGTATCTACTACCTTCTTACACAAGTCTTCTCAACTAGGTTTCAATCATCCTGGTTTCTTGATATTTCTGCATCAAAGCTTCTATAACAAGATGATACAACCAAAATTACAAATTGTAGATCTAACTAATTAGTAAATAATTGTTATCTAATACAATTCTATTTTTTGAAAAATATCATCTATAAGATTCAAACTCTAGATCTGCTACTTGGTAGGGTAATAACTAGACTACTTCACTAAGCTACCACACTCTGTTTTTGAATTTATAATATTATTTTATCTGTATTTTATATGTATAATTACTTGGAGAAAGAGTATCTATATTATTTAGTTAGAAAATTTGCAGAATTAAATCATATTTAGTTAGAAAATTATAAACAGGTTTATAAAATTCTTGACCAAATTTAACAAGATACTATATTTAAAGATTAAGTTACTTATCTATAAACTATTTAAGAAATATTTGCTATTTATTTAAATATAATTTTGAAATATCTTTGGTGTTTTTAAGTTATTTAATGAAAAAATATACAAAGTAGATATAAACTTTATATTAATCAAAATATTGCTTGGTAGTTTTAAGTTTATATAATCACTATTAACAAATAGGCTATTGATATTAACATATTTCAAAATTAAACACAATTTTGTAGAGTTTTTCAATATTTTAAATTTTAGATTTAATGAACTATCTTTATCTAAAAGATTATATCTATTATTAAAATAAAAAGCAAGATTAAATAGGTTATATAGATACTTTTTTAATAATAATTCTTTAATAATATTTAACATTTCAAATACTATATTTTTGAAAATTGTTAGAGTAATATAAATTGTATACAATCTACAAGAAATTTAAACCAATTTAAATACTACTAATGAGTTAAATTTAGCAATTGTACTATTAGCTTTTAAGAATATATAAGCTATATATATTATCTATTAGCCAAAAATAATATTTTTGAAAATTAATTTTTTTTTATTAATATACTTTAAATACTTTAGTTAAAATAGGTTTAGCATTACAATAGATTAGGTTTTTTACATTTAATATAGTAATTACAGGCTTTTCTTTAATACAGTTCCAATATAAAAGGCAAATAATTAACACTTTTATTTCTTTATATATACTTTTATTAGCTATAATATTATAGTTAAAAAATCTAGACATATTAATAGAATAGTTTTAAGTAAAGTATAAGGCTATTATTTTATTATTTTATTATACTAAAGTAGATGCCTTTACCTAATACTTTGGTATTATTTCTAGTTGAGATTGATAAATAGTTTTAGTACATTCTACCATTGTATATATTAAAGTTTTAGAAAAAATAAATTAGTAACTCATCGTACTGCAACCCTTATATGATCGGCCAATCATATTTAAGATTGGCGATCATATATAATAATAATCTTTTTTTTTTGTGTACTATGATTATTTTATTAATTTGTTTTGTTTTTTTGCTTTTTTTTTAGCTTGTCACCTTTCAGATTTGGTTTCGTTGCTGGTATCATTGCTGGTGTCATAGATGGTGCCATTATTGGTGTCGTAGTTGGTGTCATTGTTGGTATTATAGTTAGTTTTTTTTGCAGTTAGGCTCCCTTAGTGTTTTTGTAAAGTGGCTCATTGCATTTTTATGTTTTTCTAATGGGTTTGGTTTTTTTTTTATGATTTTTAACACTTTTTTTTTTAGTTAGAATTATTGCTAGAGTCTTTGCTAGTGCCGCATTGGAGTCACCATTTGGGTTTGGTTGTTGGTATAAGTGGGTCTTGTATGCTTCAGGTCTGCCTTTCATCTTTGCTAGAGCTATTGTTGAAGTTGTCATTCAGGTTTGGTTGTTGGTTTTACTCTTTGGATAAGTGGGTCTTGTGTGCTTCGGGTTTCGGGTTTGATTTCATTGCTAGTGTTGTAGTTGGTGTTTTGTATATTTCAGGTTTCAGATTTGATTTCATTACTGGTGTTATTGTTGGTATCATTATAGTTAGTTTTTTATAGTTAGCTTCTCTGGTGTTTATGTGAAGTGGCTCATTGCATTTCTTGATATTCTTGTAAAATAGCCTTTCTAGCATTTTTGTTTTTTTTTATATTTTTTAATGCTTTTTTTTTTTTAGTTAGAGTTGTTGCTAGAGTCTTTGCTGGAGCCATCATTGGAGTCATTATTCAGATTGGTTGTTAGTGTTGCTCTTTGAATAAGTAGATTTTGTGTACTTCAGTTTTGCCTTTTGTTGTTGATTCTACATATTTCGTGTTGGTCATAGGTATTATTTGTTCTTGGTCCTGTTGGTATCGCTCTGGGTTGCCGTTGGAATGGGTTGGGTATGTGTTTGAGTTTGCACAGATGTCATAGCATTATTATGTAGATAAAGAAATCTATTTCACTTTTTTTTTTTTTTTTTTTTATATACTATAAGAAATATGAATTATTATGTAATAATAATATAATAAATATATAATTTGGGTATTTTTTTTTTATTAAAAAATTTTAATTTTTTTTTGATGATCGAATTATCAATCACGTGATTGAATTTGATTGGTCGATCATAGGTTACCACGGCAATGGGTCGCTAAAAAACAATACTCTAAAGTTTATTTTATAGTATTAATATTAGTAGTTAATTTTATTATTATATTTATTTTTATTAATACTAAATAATTTATTAACTTCTTGTTAAAATAGAGCAGGACAAATTTTAGTTGCTTTATAAATAAAAGCCTAAATTTTTAAAATTAAAATTGTTTAGCTCTTGTTACTTTTACAAAAAGTAAATAAACTTATATATCTTTTTTTGTAAATAAATTAAAAATATTTCTTTTTTATACTCTTTTTGAGAATAAGTTATTGTTTAAAGAAGTTCAAATATAATGAAGATTTTTTAATTAAATAAATTTAAAAGATATTTAAATATATTGTTATATTTTATTTAAATATAAGTGTTTATTATAGATGTGGTAGCTTAGTGAAGTAGTTTAGTTATCATCTTACTAAGTGGCAAGTTCAAAGTTCAAATTTTACAGATAATATTTTTAAAAAATAAGTTTGCATTATAGTAACAATTATCTATCAATTAGTTGAATCTAGAATTTGTAATCTTAATTATACTATCTAGTATAGAAGCTTCAGTATATAAATATCAAAAAACTAAAATAATCAAAATCTATTTAAAAAAACCTAAGTAAGAAGTAACTATAATCTTTAATAGTATTATAGGAAAAACTTAAATTTAGAAGTTAAAACCAAGATTAAAAAACTAAATGATAACAAAATCCTTTAATAGAATTTGAATACCAATTTAAAAAAAGTTAGAAATCTGTAAAGCTATTATAAAGTATATCAACTCTGGCTAGCTGATATAGAAAACTAGTAGTAAAAGGCTTTATCTACTCGACTAAAGGCTATAGAAGTTAGGAGAAAACTAGTTATACAGAAAAATGCTAGTTATGTCTAGAGAACTAGCTTACCAAATTGAAAAAAAAAGAATATATGCTAGAAATTATATATCAAAATAAGATAAGAATACTAGGTACTTAAAGCCAACCCAAGATCAAAATTTCTAAATTGTTAGTTGGAAGTAAAAAATGAATTACTAAGAAAATAATAAAAAAAAAAAAATCTAAATATAGGTATTAAAATCAGAAAATCACAACACTCTCCCTGACAATCATTCGGTACATAAATTTATAAGAAGAAAAAGACACAAAATATTGTTTAAACGACAATACCTGGCAACTATACTGCAAAAGAAGCCAAACTCTAGCTAGTATATAAAGTCACTGAACAAAAACAATAGCACAGAAGGTACAAAACTAAACAAAATAGAATTTTTAAATCAAACATGTTGAAAAGAGAAAAAAAGCTACAAGAAAAGAGAAACTACTTTTTTAAGCTAGCTAAAACCATATACAGAGACTCAAGCCAACTTAAAAAGAACCCTAAACCCCAAAGAATTCATAAAGTATCAAGGCAGAATGTAAAAACTACAACTATCAAAACTACAGGATAATTTTGCAAAATAAAAGTGGGAAATTGGCATTTACTCTGTTATACAGATCCTTGGTAAAACACAAATCACTCGGTCATATAACATAAGAAAATGCTTACTCTATAAAGAAGACATGTAAGAATATGTAAAAACACGTAATTAGTGTGGATAACACGTGACAAGGCAAAAATACAAGACTTTTGAGTAATTGAACCAATATGCTATCATTAGAAGTATTTAGAGGCTTTTTCAAACAAACAGAGAGAGAGAGAAAATTAGTCTATGATAAACAATATGCAACAATATGGAAAGAAGTTGCATACGTAGCAGAGTACTTAGATACAAATAATATATATCTTATAGCAGTAGTACGTGATGTAATCTAAAAGTTTAAATAGGCAGAAAGCAAAAAAGTTAGAAAACAGCCCCTAGCCGAAGAAGAAAAAAGACTCCTTGGTCATGATACAGATCTCGAAATATATATGAACACATGTATAGAGAGCAAGGATGGCCCAATTATAATGGACTTTTGCTATATTAATACAAATAATACACATACTACAGAATTAGCAAATGAGCATAACCGTAAAGATATCTTAAAAAACCCAGAAAATCCATGAAAGAGAATTCTGACAGAACAAGATAATAGTAGTGTCATAATAGAAGAAGATGTAGAAGAAACAAAAAATGTATTACTTAAAAGTGAAGTAGGTACAACTGATTATAGGTTAAAAGAGCAAAATGCAAAAGAACTGCCAAACAGAGAAAGATATTTAAACAATAAATACAGCAAGAAACAGAAAAGAAAGGAAGATACTTACAACTTGGTATGAGCCCCTAAAGGGGAATTTGCATTACAACAGCAAGTTGTCAAATCAAGCTATGCCTTCACTATTTGGAACTTGCCAAGAAATATTAGTGGAAGAGAAGTTAAATTGTACCTTGAGTACTATAGAATAATATCAATTCTTGACTAGCAGCACTGTTCAAAAGGAAAAAAAGCAGCATTTGTAAAGGTAACATCAAATACAAGAAAAGGCAGCCACTCACTAAATGGCTGCTGGTCAATACAGCTAGGGCAAGAAAAAATATATAGAATAACTCCTGAAAAGTTTGACAAAGTTCTGCTTGATGAAAAAGATAAATATAGATACACAATTAACAATATACCAAAGACAGCTCTAGACTGCTTATTATTACGACAACTAAAAAGATACAAAGTACAAGTAGCTTATATAATAAATAATAGTAATGGTCACCAAAGTAGAAGAGCCTTTATATACTTTAAACGAGAGGAGGATATACTTCGTGCCTAGCAATCAAACATATACTATTTCAATGAAAAGCTAGAGTAGCAACTGCCAGTAGTAGAGTATGAAAAGAAAAACTATGAGAAAAACCGACACTACAGCACAACAAAGCAATACCCAGGCAGAAGATGGGGTAGCCTAACTCACAGAGGTGAAAACAAAAGCTCAAGAACAAGAAAATACAAAAAAGAAAAGAGAGAACTCCCCTCAACAGAAGAGAAAAAGAAAGAAAGATCCCCTGGTGAAAAAGAAAGTACACAAAACAGAAAAAATGCTAATACAAGACCAGGAGTAAGCAAGGCACCTTTAGTTGAAAGAGACCAAAACAAGGAGAATATACATCCTCAACACCAACAAAAAGAGAAGAAGCAACAAGACAAGGAAAGGAAAGAAAAAAGAAAGGAGAAAGAGGACCCAATGTGCAGTATACTGGTATAGATTTTGGACAAACTAGACAAGCTCAAAACCCAAAAAGCAATTTTCTATAGTAAAGCTGCAGGGGCCTCCCTTGCAGACCGCTCCTGAAAGGCACCACAGATACAACAACAAACAGAGCTGAGGTGTCCAAGAAAAAAAGAAAAGAAAGGGGATAACAGAGAACATCTTAGCAAAACAAAACCAACTCACTCAAGCCTTAAAAAGAAATAGAGAATCAGAAAATCAAGAACAAAAATACGAACAATTTGAGCTTTTAAGTATAGGGTTTCACAACATAAATGATATAAAAGAGAATAAAAACAAGCTAAGGGCAATAATAGACTATGCAGAAGAAAAGAAAATAGATATTTTAGAGTTAGAAGAGACTAATATAGAGGACATTAAAGGTACCTTTGCAACCAAAGATACAGAAAAGTATAGAAGCTTTTGGACAAGTTCAGAGAAGAACAAAAAGAAAGAATCAGATATCAGGATCCTAATCAAGAAGCACTAGAAGCAGCATATCACTCACATAACACACAACAACTCATACTATATAAAAATAGTCTTAGACTTCAAATGCTTTTTTATAGTGATAATCTTTATCTATGTGGCTCCAAATGACATAACAAGACAAAAAGAGATTTTACATATACTAAAAGAGTCATTAGAAAACCCATACAGAAAATCACAGCACTTTATAATCACAAGAGACCTGAATATTGATGCAAAAAACTCAGCAAATGAAAGTTCTAGCAGGCCAAAGACAAGATACCAAATAAAACAAAAAATCCTAGCTATGCTCAGAGAAAAAAATCTATTCGATGTATATGGGAATATACAAGTATCTACATGGTCCACCAGAGATAGAGAATCAAGAATTGACTATATGTGGGTATCACTTAGCTAGAAACACAATATAGTTAGTGCAAAAATAGATGATATGGACATTTGTACAATGAGCAACTACAAGTTACTTAGAGCAAAGATTATTACAGAGTTAGAACTAAGAAAAATGAATGCAGCCAGGATTAAACGAGAAAAGCGCAAAAGAGTCAGCATAGAAATAGAAAAAGCAATAAAAGAGGATTGGAGCAAATATAAAGAAAACTTGCAAAAAAGACTTAAAAATCAGTAGTACAAACATAAACTAATAAGTTTGGATGATGAGTGGGACATTATAGAAAAATATATTATTCTAGCAGCTAATGAAAGTCTCCCAAGAAGAAAAAAAACACCTAAAATTTAGCATAGCAGCAGAGAAGATAAAGAAACGAGAACACTAAGACTAGCGATTAAAGTATGCAACAAGGCCTATCGCAAAAGCAAGAAACGGCATCTGCAAGAGAACGAGAAAGAAGAAATTATAGCTATACTAGAACAACTAGAAGATACAACCATCCTAGAGGCAGAGTCAAAGATAGATTTATTAAGTAGTACAGGCCTGAAGAATTGGGCAAAGATCCTGCATAAAGAATGGTGACAAAAAGTTAAAAAGTTGGAAGAAGCAGAAATTAGAAAAAATATAGAGAAAAGGTATGATCTAATTGTGTCTAACTAGTGGAAAATGCTAAATAGCCTGCTCAACAGACTACATAGACAGATTAAAATAGATAAAGTTATAAAAAGCTCAGAAGAGGAGACAGAGCTTATACATAAGCCAGAAGAAGTACTAGAAGAGGTAAGAGAACACTTCAAAAAGCAATTCCACAAAAGAAATACAATACAAGCAGAGATATTACCATCAAGATGGAAAAACCAATATACTCTAAGAGAAGATATAGAAGAAATATGGTTTAAGGACACAGCAGAAAGTATCAGCCCTACCGAGTAAGAACAGGTATTAAACCAAGTTAAGACCAAGTCAGCCCTGGGAACTTCTGGTATTATATATTCTTTAATTAGAAGGATAAGCATAAGCACAAGACAGACTTTTATAAACTTCACATCAAGATGTTTTAGAGAAGGCAGTATGCTAAAAAAGTGGAAGTTAGGGATACTCTACCTCATACCCAAAACAGAAGATTGGTGCTTTAATCTAAACAACGTGCAGCCAATCCTTTTACTTGAAGCTTTTAGAAAAATAGTAGTTAGAGTTCTAACAAACAGGCTAACAAAGATCTTATGTGAAAAAGAAATACTAAAAGGCAGAAACTTCACAGGTCTTCTAGGTAAAGGTACTATGACACCAGTTCAACTCATAAATTGCATTATAGAAGAGGCAAAAGAAAAAAAAAAAGAGCTCTAGCTGCTGTTCCAGGATATGAAAAAAGCCTTCGACTCAGTAGGACTAAAAATGCTTAACTTAGCACTACACAGAATCAAAATTCCACAATTAACAATCAACTTCATCATAAACCTGTTTGAGAATTAGAAAATAGAAGTTCTAACAAGCCTGGAAACAACAGAAAAGTTTATTGCAGGAGACGGCATTAATCAAGAAGAAGTAATTTCACTGTTGGTTTGGAGAATCTTCTATGATCTGCTTCTAACAGAAATACAAAAGAAAGAAAGGCAAGGGTACAACTTAGAAGTTAGATGGCCAAAAAGTTTGAATAAGGTAAAAACCCAATCACAAAATATGCATATACCAGTCATAGCATATGCAAACAACACCACCTTTATTGCAACTAGTAAAGAGGAGTTGAAAGAAATTATAGAAATAGTACAAGATTTCTATAAAATAAATGACATTGAGATTAATTGCAAAAAGTCTGAACTCTTAATAGTAGGGGGAAAAAAGACAAAAGAACCTAAATATTTAAAGATGGGAGCAATGTATAGTAAAGTTACAGAAAGAAAAGCGAATGAAGTAACAAGATTCTTAGGCATCTGGCTATCTAGTAAAATCAATCATTTATACATAATAGATATCACCAAAAAAGAGGTATAGGCCATAATTAAAGCAATATACAAAAAAGTACAACTCTCGCGTAGCTGATCTACATAAACAATAGGGGTCTATATTAGTTCACTGACAATCAACTTGCCGACATAACACTTTAACGACAATCAATTTACCGACATGCTTGTTTTACTGACAATCAATTTACTGACACTCAATTAATAGACAAGATGACTTAATCAACAAGCTTATTTTAATGACAATTAATTCACCAACATTCATTTTACTAACAAGATTAAATCATCAGTGAGCTTATTTCACTGACAATACATTTCACCAACAAGCTTATTCAATAATTAGCTTGAATTGACATAATAAAAAAATTAAATTAGTATCGAACGAACAAAGATTTAAATTATTTTACATAAAAAAAAAAAAAAAAGCAATCATTACTTGACCTAATTTATAGCTACACAAAGACTTATTTCTGTCAGATTTATATAATAAAAAAAAAAGTAAAATTAGTATTGAGCAAAGAATCAAGCTATTTATGCAAAAAAAAGAAAAAAGCAATCGATACATGACCTATGTGAAGACTTATTCCCAACTCAGATTTATGTAATAAAATAAAGATAGAATTAGTATTAAGCGAAGAATCAAGTTAATTATACAAAAAAAAGAAATAAGCAATTGATATATGACCTAATTTATAGCTACACGAAGACTTATTTTTGACTCAGATTTATGTAATAAAATAAAGATAAAATTAGTATTGACGAAGAATCAAGTTATTTATATAAAAAAAAGAAAGAAGCAATCAATACTTGACCTAATTTGTAGCTACACGAAGACTTATTCCTGACTTGGATTTATGTAATAAAAAAAATAAAAAATTAGTATTGAGCGAAGAATTAAGCAATTTATGCAAAAAAAAAAAGAAAGAAGCAATCGATACTTGACCTAATTTATAGCTATGTGAAGACTTATTTCCAACTCAGATTTATATAATAAAAAAACAAAATAAAATTAGTATTGAGCGAAGAATCAAACAATTTATACAAAAAAAAAGAAAGAAGCAATCAATACTTAACCTAATTTATAGCTGCGCGAAGACTTATTCCTGACTCAGATTTATGAAATAAAAAAAAAAATTATTATTAAGCAAAGAATCAAGCAATTTATACAAAAAAAAAAAAAAAGCAATCGATACTTGACCTAATTTATAGCTACGCAAAGACTTATTCCCAACTCAGATTTATGTGATAAAAAAAAGGTAAAATTAATATTAAGCAAAGAATCAAGCAATTTATATAAAAAAAAAGAAAGAAGCAATCAATACTTGACCTAATTTATAGCTACACAAAGACTTATTCTCGACTCAGATTTATGTAATAAAAATAAGGAGTTAAATATATATTGCACCCCTGTTATAATCTTATATATCGCTTTTGGGTGTGATGTCACTATATATCATGCATTATAAAAAATTATATGTATACGGTGTCCAAAAACATTTAATACGTAGATATTTTACTAATAAACCTGCTAACCAATTAATGCTTCGCAGGTTTGATCTAACCGGATCGTTAGATTTGACTCGGGTTACATAAAATGCTACTAAATATATATTCGCATACACATATACGTAAAAATTTTATTACTACGTCTGTATTTGAAATGCACTTTTCTACATATACTAAAAAAAATAGCCACACTTGAAGAAAGTGTAATGAAATTGATTTACTGTATATTGGTTCGACTACCTTTTTTTCTTATGGAATGCTAAATTATGGCCAACTTTGCCACATGTATGGCATTTATAAGACTCTTGGGTTGAACTTTCCCCATATTTTTGTTCCTTTTCAACACTACTAATATATCTTTGTTTCTTTGGTCTTCCTCTACCAACAACCTTAGGAGGGTTTT
>CAJVPU010001763.1:0-12045 GCA_910591775.1 Dentiscutata heterogama | reverse complement strand
TATATGCGCGTAAAGTGGGTTATATGTGATATTTATACTAATAAACCCGAATTCATTAAAAAATCTACAATATATAAGCCAACACTTTAATTTATGATTGGCAAACCCAAACACACTACAAGAACCAACCAAACCTAAATATTAAACGCGGATCTTCTGTTACTAGAGAGCTTGTACATGTTCAAATCAAACAGTTAAAATAAATGTTTATTTAGATCTAACATAGTAAAGCAGTTTTAGACGAAAAACATTCCAGTTACCTTTATTTATAGTATAATTTCTCACGGCCCAATAAACAGTCATATATCTTTGTCTTCTAAGTAAAGTCGGTGAGGAGGCAGATTCTTTTCAGATTCTTTTGAACAGTGAATAATAACGTTCGTTCGAAGCTAAGAATGACTTTTACAGCGATATTTTATTAGTGAAACGTTACATTCCTAAAAAGTACTCTAAAGCGTATAAATAAGTTACCCGGGCAATTGATCTACATCAGCCAATCAGACGAATGTCTGACTATGATATGTATCATGAGTTTTTTTCAGAAAAAATTGCATAATTCTTACTAATTGAAGACAGACTTCAGGGGCTATTGCATGCACGAAACTTTTTACTTTGACAACGAAACGTTAATTTACATATTCGTATATTATTCAGAGTCAAGTTTGTTTAAATTGCTCTATTGTAAAAGTACTGTTACACGATTTTTTATATTGTTTTTAATAGGGTTTTTTCAAATCTCATATTAGCGTTTGGGTTCTAGTCGGATCCAGTTATTCTACCAACTTGTCTTAGCAGTGATTCTTGTTACACGAAGTCATTACATTCTTTTTTTTTTTCTTTTTTAAGCGGAACAATAAATAAAACCAATATTCGATTTAAAGTTTCAAAGCAAAGATAATTGAGATTATCGGTTTTACAATCAAATTTCAAACCTTACGTGTTTTACAAATTTTTAATTCTGTAAAGTGTAAATATGATCGTGTAACCAAATCAATATTTGATGCCAAAAATTATCTCAGTATACACATGTTATCAGTTATGGTACATGCATGCGTACGTACGTACGTACGTACCAGTATCTGGTATATACTTGATATGTAGCATATATGCAGTACAAAATTTCTATTTAATCAAGCATAGTACCTATTTTTGATCTGAAATGGTAAACGATTCCGGTCAAGATACGCAAAATTCTGAAAAAAAAATCATACAAATTCCCGCCAAATTCCAAGAGAGTTCAGATTGCTCACCATTATCCAAACGCATTTACTAATTTCCTCCGCAATTCCGATTTTAGCCAATCAGCATCAATCACGGGAACAAGATCTGGTGTAACGTGAAAATTAACAAAGAACAACAAAAAAATCAAGAAATCACCTTTCGTGTACTAATAAAATAACCTAGCAAAATTTTGGTATAAACTTTGCTTACCGAATCTAATGCTAACCTTAACCAAAATGTCACATTTTAAAAAGGACGATGATATGTAAATAATCACAAAAAATTTCAACCAATAAAAAGTGTGGGAAGAAATTAGTAAATGCTATCCCAAATTCATAAAATCCCCAATTTTTATTGATTATTAGAACATTAAAAAAATATACTTTAATATTGATTAGATTGTTCGGAACTTTCGCTAACAAGTATTCCGGTGTCTCGGAGTAAAAGACCAGTCTACTTATGATACTTCCGATATGGTTACACGAATATTGAAGTAATGTCATATGAATATTACTGTATTAAATAAAAAAAATATTATCGTATAGCCATGTTATTGATGACTATACTAAAAATTCTCATATTTGTATAGTTTACGTAATCTATAAGAAATTTTAACCGAAATAAATACAACATGCACATTCCCTAAGTGCACGGTATATGAAAAACCCCTCTAATATGCACGCTTCTGCTTGGTCCCAACTCATATAACAATTATAAAATTTAATCTCCCTAAGTGCACACCTCTAAGTGTACATTTTGCATTTTTTTCACTATGGTCCCGAGGGGTGTGCACTTAGGGGTGCGACTGTAGTTTAATTTGATGATGCAATTACGAATAATGATATAGAAGTATAATCAATAACTGCTATACAATAATACAGGTAATAAAAAATATGCACATGGGTATTAAACAGCGGCAGGTGATTGGCTTAGATCATGATCACCACTGGCGATATATAGTAATTTTCTAATAAATTTGACGATTAGGGAGCGATGTTTATATCACAGAACAGATTTTTCAGGTTACACGAACAGTCAATTTTTATATCAATATAATTAATATATCAACATAGAAATTTCGAACCAATTCAACTTGTAGAAATTTTCACAAACTGTTTATAAAATGTTGAAGAATAAAGCTATGTTTGAAACTTTTTACAAATATATAAGTTTTGGGTTTTTTGTCATATAGAGATTTTAAATTTTATTAATTTTAGAGTATAAGCCATAAATTGAATTTTAATTTTCAATTTTCACTTCTGATTTCGCTAATAAAAATTTGATAGTAGTAAATTGATCAATGTAGCTAACATAGTTTTGATTACTTAATTGATGTCGCACCCTAATACGCGATGCAATATGATTTGTATGACGAGACGTTCGTTAAGAATTTTAATAGGAAGTATTGTGTTGATAACGATGATTATTTTTATTATTTTTAAAAACTTGTTTTTACATTACCATGCTATATAAATAATCGTGTAACGTTTAACGTTGATTTTGAAAGTTCTGAAGTTACATCTCCCAAGCTTTGTTACTTTAATAAATAATATACATTATCCGATAGCTTACTATTATAGTGCTGCCAAAATAACTCGAGTTATTTGGCAGTGATACGTCATCTGCCAAATAACTTCGTTATTTGGCAGTTTATGTAATCACTACCAAAACTCGAGTCATTTAGAAGCACAATCGTCGTAAGCCATCGGATAAAACCGTTATTGTATGCTACGCTAGCCAATAACTCCTAATGAATTATTTTACAAATAATTCTCGTTATTGTCTGCTACGCATTCAATAACTATATATTATTCATCTTGTGAGACTTCAGTCATTGGCTGATTAACTCTGTTAGTCATTCGGCGAATATTCAAATAGATATTTGCCGATCTAAATTATTCAAATATTATTCGAATAAGGAATCCGCAAGCTCTACGTGTGAGATGCATGTATTAAATAGTTGTTGCATACATAGCGTCAGGGACACGGAAAAAATGCGATTTTATTTAAAAGATTTGAATTAGTATAAATAAAATAGCACTTTTCCCTTATCCCTGCAGAGCATACAGTAACTGTAGTAATCCTGATTGGTCGAAAGAGAACATAAAATATGTAAAGTATCGTAATGTGTGAAAATATGTGGTCTGTAACTTACGCAGCAAATCACGTACTTGCATACGTTTCTAGTGAGCGAAAGGGTAACTTATTTTAAGTACACGATATGACAGTTATTGTTTGCGTAGCATGCAATATCAGTTTTATCCAAATGCTTTGTGATGATCAACAACTTTCTTTAAAACGACGAAAGAATTCTAAAAAATAAAAGAATCTTCACATTTTAGATTAAAGAATTTGGTTGAAAAGTTTTAGGATTGAAGTCTTAAAGATTTTTCTGATTTAAGTTTCAAAGCAAAGATGACAATTTGAAAGAACAATTTAGCGTTAAATATAGCTATGACAGAGGTGTAAGTACAAATAAGGTGAAAAAAGACCTTTAAATGATATTTGAAATCTTCTGAAGATGATCAATTTAATGTTAAATTTTTCATGACAAAACATCTGAATGGTATTTGAATATTTTGTTATAGCAATAAATTGTAAAACCAGAAGTGCAAATTGTGATCCAACTAGCAAATTGTAATTTTGAACCCAAAGATGTAGATTGCACGTTTGCCCGGTCTTATTAATTAATTAACTATTTTGTGTAATAATAATTATAGTGCAAAAATACTGAAACTATAAATATAATATACACACACGTACGCATGAAAATAAATAAAATACAAATGTGAAATCGAAGCTCAAATACAAATTTGGCAAATTTATGATTTACAAATATAAACGAGCGTTTTTATTGTGTATCTCATTAATTTTAATTGATTTTATTTACAAAATTAATATTATAATATATTTATATATTTATTAAAATAATTAAATATTCTCAATTTTTTTTAACACCCCACGAACTAAAATTTGATGCATCAACACTGGAAAATATTTATTTGCATAAGATTGTAAATAATACTTAAGAGGAATATAAAAAATAAATAAAAAATTAGGTCGGAATATTATTTTGATAAATACATGTTATTCTGGATATACCGACATCTGGATAAATTTTTGTTCGTATAACCACTGTATCGACATTTGAATTTTTTACTAATGAAAAAAAAATTGTCGACGTATCCAGAGCAACTTATAATATAAATAAAATAAAAAATCTTACCACAAAATCGGCATTATGTGGTGAAATGAAGTTATGTGCCAATTCATGACAAAGTGTAAAAAACCAATATACAATGTGTTTATTAAAAGGACCTCCACACTCTATGTCATATTTTAAGTTGAAAAACAAAGTTTTGTTACGATTAAAAGCGGCCGTAGTTGTATCATCATCATAAAATATATTAATTTTGCTTCTTGGTAGTTCAAAAATTTCAGTAAATTAACAAGTACACTAATGAATTTTTTTATATTTCCTTCCATAGTAACATTAGGAAATAAAAGAATAGACGGATCTAAGGTATCTTTAATGTAAAGTTCAATCGAATCCACAGTTGTAACATAATTTAAAGGTGATTCTATTTGAAAATAATAAAGTAAAATTATTAAAATAAAATAAAAACAATTTATCACTACAGTATATCACATAATAAAAACGTTTATGTTACCATAATATTTTTCTTCAGTAACAAAAGTTTCTACAGGATTATTGTTTGCTGGGATAAATCGATTATAGTTTGATTTGCAAGACTCAAGTAACATATTCTCGAATTCAGCAAAAGACAATTGTTTTATTGGTTTTGGTGGGTTTGGCAATTTATCTAATTTATCAATCTTTACATTTTTAATATTGACATTTATATTTTCAGTAGGATAGCCGAGTTGCTGAAGTTGTTCTATTGAAGAGGTTAAATAAAGGTATAAATTTGTGCAATGTTGTCTTTTAGGACAACGATGAATACGTTGGACTAATGCATTTGCAATATCCGTGTAATTTTCACTAGTAATATAAAGAATCAATTTTTTTCCACTCTCCGAGACACAAGCAGAAATTTTATTTGTCTTTACTTCATGCTTAGGAATAAGCGCATAATTCAAATTAATTTGATCAGTTTGCTTAACTTGTAAGTTTTCTATCCATGATATATCATTCTTTAAACCTCCACCTTTAATACCAGAATAATACCAAGGTACTCGTTCCAAAATTTTCTTGTTTATTTTATGGAATTCTCGAGGCCCTTTCTTTAGCAATATGTCGAGGTGTTGTACTGACGCTAGCATCAAGAGATTGACTTCCCAATATCTTGACAAGAAATATATATATATATATATAAATTATTACAATTTTTATAACACTGTTACATAAAATTAATATATTGCAGTATTGTCAGATAACATACTTGATTAAATTTTTCTATACGATCTGTAAATGGACAAATTAATGGATTAAATATACTTCGATATTTATCATTATCATTTATAAAAATATCTCCAGCGCAGGCTAATTCAGAAACATCTGTTATAGTTCCAGAAATATCTACTTCTTTCTTTACACCTAACAAGATTGGACATCGTTTCATTGTATCAAGCATTCCAGGTTTTATTGTATTTAAAATTTCATAGTTGTATGCAATAGTTCCTAAGATATTTATATATGTATCTTCATTACTAAGCTTTGACCAGAATTCCCTAGACGACTTAATAAGGTATTCCGCTAAATCTAATGCAGATGGCTCTTGTTTTACACGACAATCTTTTAAAAACTTGTTTGCAATTTCACCAAAATCAACACATTTAAAAAAATCCAAATAACTTATTGAATAAAATTTGTGTCAAGTTTAAAAAAGATCAAGATCAAAATAAATTATATACAGTATGAAAATATTAGAATATTTACGTATTTTTCATCAAATACTTTGAAAAAACATTCATCCGGCTTGTGATAAGTGATTTTATATGGCGAAACCTTCTCTTGGATAGGTATGAATTTGGTATTCTGAAGTACTTTCCAATTTGAATCACTTTCATGTGTTGCAAAGTACATGAATTCGAAAATTTCTTTTGCATTGTTCGTGCCTGGAAGATTTTGTACAAATTTGTCCAGCAACAAATTGTGATTAGGATATCTTTCAACACCAATTTCTTTAGCCAAAAAGCATAAATCTTGACGTAAAGTATTAAATCCCATCTTCATACAACGAGGATTTGAATAACATTCTGATGGTTTCGCATAAATATTATTAATACATGGTAAAAATTTTATTTGAATCAAATTTGAATTATATTTTTCGGAATATTTTTCCTTGAAATTTTTGATAAAATTTTGAAGTGCTTTCTCACGAAGTTCAAGGGGTTGAGATTGTTCTGCAAGTTGAAGAATAGTTTGAATAGATGGATATTCTTGCAACCCAAGTTCAATGATAAATTTAGCTAAAACATATGAATTATGTTGGTTAATAATAAAATAAATAATTTAAAAATAATTTATAAATTATGTAGATTAATTGTTTGAATGAAAATCTTCCATTCATCTACCTTCATTTGAAGATTTGTTCCAATGCCCTTTCCAATTTATTATTGGCAACTCAAGTTCTCTTTTATGATGGCACGGGGCATACAAATCTCTTGCCAAATATCTCTGAACATTAACATTATCCACAGATTTATTACTATCAGTAGACTCCTTTATCCAAATTTTGGTCCTTTTTAATTTTTCAATATCAGTATTTTTAAGTTCTTTAGCAAATTTGGCAAAATATTTCAAAAGCTTCAAGTGATTCAAATTTTCACTATTTACTAATCGAGTGAAAACAACTTCCAATTCAACATACTAGCGTATATAAATTGTATATTTATAAGTATGTAATGGATGAAATTCTTACATTATATTTCTTACCTTATTTATTCCTAACTCCGTGAAAAATTTTTCGTCTCCTTTTATGCTAATGTTGGGCAAATCTGAAAATAATGTTACATCTGGAAAATATGTTTTAGAAGGTTTTTTCACGCCAAATTGAGTCGGAATACATTCAATTTTTGATAGTAATTGGCATATAGCGAACTGATCTTCCTTTTTTGTATTTTTGAAGCCACGTTGGATCATTTTTTAATTTATATTTTTCAACAATATATCGTGCCCATGTAACTAATGAAAGCTCTGTCCAATTTCTAAATTAAATGAATACTATCGTTATCTCGATTGATTGAAATAAAATAGAAAGAAAAAATCGAATAATATAGTACTTTACCTAAAATAATGTTTAAATATATCTAACCTATTATTAAAATGTTAGCTAATAGCATATGGCAGTACATTGGATGGAACATCTAAACCTGGACTAATAATACCAGGGTTCTGGAAATGACGAACATTTTTTAAACGAATGACCTTATTTTCAATATTAGCAGAAGCTAGTTGCATGAAGTGGTCATGTTCTTTTATAGAGAAAGTTTGCGTTGTCCACCATTTCATCAAGGCTACCATTTCATCTACATCCAGAATTCGTTTTTTCAATTCTTCAAATATATCACTTATTAAAATTTGTTCAATGATCTTTAAAATACTATTTGCCCTTGAAAAAAATGATTCACATTGATTCATCATGATTTTCGGAACAACTGGTGTAGTTTTGATAAATGCAGTCATCTCTGGATCGGGTAACCTTATCAAATTAATGGATTTGACGCCATGAGTAGATAATATTGACAATTGTGAAGAACAGCATCTATAAAATTGTTCTTCAATTATGCTTCCTACTTTATCATCAGGAGTACTTTGCTTAAAGGTAAAATGATTGAGAATGCGCACTGAACGTTCTTCAAGCATTAGTTGATTGTCATCTGATTTATGTTGGTATAGTTGTGAGATTTGATTCATTTCATATTCGTATAACACACGGCACAATTCTCCCATAGAGCACAACATTTCTGTATTATAAACTGAAAGAGTTTTTTCGGCAAAATCAATCGATTCGCGCTCAACCTAAGATAAATTAGTATAAAAATTTCATATAATACGCATTTATGGAAATAAGAAATTTATTTCATACAGTTGGTATGACGCGAGCTGCCAAATTTACAGAATAACTAGTTGTTTGATGTGTTCTAAATCCAATGAAAATATTTCCTTGCTCGGGATATGGCAATAAATCCTTGAAAATATCGGATGGCACATCGGAAGATCTAGAATACATGGGAAGAATAGCTTGTATGGTAGTTTTACTTGGAGGCTTTTTCTTTGTTAACCTTCTCCATTTCAGAAGAAAATTTACGTTGAATCTGAACTTTCAAATTTCCACTAGCAATTTGAAAACTCACGGCCTCATTTTTTTTTTCATGATTCCTGGACGATACTATCCTAGTGATAGTAACTTCAAATTTAACTGTATTAATATTGACTGATTCAAGCTTAAATAATTTTTCTGGAGATTCTCTCTTTATATCGGGTTTGATTTTAATTGATCGATGGTGACCAATAATTTCCTTCGAAATTCTGAATAATTCATTTTCATTAAAATATACCGAAATTTGACGAAGATTTGTGGTAAATCCCTGCAATTAAATGAAGATGTATTATGAGAATTCTTCTCGCAAGATCATGAGAGTGAAAATCATACCATTGAAGTTGTCAAAAAACGGTAGAATTCGTCCAAGTTAGGGAGCTTAAATAAAGAAATCAAAATTAGACATAAATATAATTTTTAGCAAATAAAAGAAATATTAATACCTTTAAAGGATTTCTCATATCCATTAAAAATGTAGTCCATGTAGAATCACTGTTGTTGATGGGGCCGTGTGTCTCACATAGTGGTGGAAGCGAATTTAAAAAATTACAACTCAGAATACGTCACGGCATGTAATTATGCCCGTCGTATTATTACAGCACACATGATGTAATGCCGTTTGAGGTATTGTATGCCGTATGTCGTAATATGGTCGTATTTCATAATAGACGTCGCATGCTATAAAGCCATAATATTTATATGTATTGGTTAAGATATTCAAAACAAAGAAAGTCATAGCCAAGTTTTACAAAATTATTGTGAAAATTAACAGCTAAATAGTTTTCCAATTTATTTATTTATTTATTTATTATATATATTTATTACATTTTCAATAAATTTATTAAATACTATCGCTATTTTGAACCAAGACCGATTCATTAGCTAAAAATTCATCTACCAGTCCTTCAGGTGAATATTCCATAATTCCGGGATCATTTAATATTTCAGTACTGTTTTCAATAAGTACATCATTTTCAGCATTATATTCAGACAAGTCAACAATTTCTTCGATAAGCAATGTGTCTTGTACATCTTCAAAGTCATTAGTTATTTCTTCCGAATTAGACAAGTCTTCCTCTAAAGCCATTACTTCAGCAACTGCAAAGATATTGACAGCTTCTCGCAATTCAATCTCAGTGAGTTCTTTGCCATAATCGTTCAATTCGGATTTTATATTAGTCATATAATATGACCTAATTTTTGCCATACTTTCTAGCTTGTCAACGCTCAATCTTGCTCTTTTGTCACTAATCATCCATTTTAAAATGGAAAAATTTCTTTCGCAACTGGCTTGTGATGGGCAAATAGAAAAAAGTCGATGGGCCAATTCAGCTAAGTGTCTGGGTTTGGTTTTTATTGACCCCCACCATAAAATTGGCGTATCCATTTCGGGTATATATGGTAAATCATATGGTGGTGATCTTGCATCATATCGCCTAAGTTGTGTAATCAATTCTCTGCTTTCTTGTTTAGTATGGTTAAGACTTTGCCAAAGAGAGGTAGCAATAAGAGCTGCCTCTCTAAAACCCCCATCTTTTAGGCCAAACCCTAAAATTTAAAGTTTCGAATTTTTATTTAATATTAAAAATTTTAAATAAATAATAAATATAAAAAGTACTTGCCGCGATAATGTGGATGCATAAAATATGATAATAAATAAATAGGATGATGAAATTCCTTAAATCTTTTATTAAAAATCTTAATTGCCACTGGTTTAAATGGGTTGATCGAAGATATTTGACTAATCGTTGCTGCAAGTTTAATTAGATAATTAAAACAATCAGCCAAATTTGCTGTATTACTTTCCATTACATCAATTACATCTTTAATTGGTGTCCAAAGTGCTTTAATTTGTCGACAAGTTATAAAAAATTCTTCATCAGCAAGTAATTTAAGTATTTCCATATTAGAAATTACATCACGATGCTCATTCAATATCTATTAAAAAAAATTTATTATTTTTATATATATATAAATATAAATAGATTAGTTATTTACCCAATCAAATACAGGTCTAGCACGTAATATAGAATCTGTGGTAAAAAATAATGAGGCCCAGCGAGTTCGACACCACATGTGAAGTCCTTCAAGTCGAATCTTCATCTCACTTAGACCTTGTCGTAAGTATGAATTACCTCGATGAGATTCTTTAAAAAACTTAACAACTTTATTACATTTGTTAATTAAGTCTTTAATACCATTATTTTTAACTAGATCAGATGCAATTAGGTTTATTGCATGTGCCATACAACGTATATCCCAAATATGGGAATACATTTCCTGAATCATTTTTCGTGCAGAACGACAATTAGACGCAGCATCTGTAACTACTGCTGCGAATTTTTCACTCCCAACTTCTTCAATTAAGTCAGAAATCTCTGATGTTAAAAATTCACTTGTAAGTATATTAGATGAATAATTTTTTAATCTTAAAATATATTCTTTTCGATCTGTTGTAGATATGATATAATTATAGAGTGAATCTGCACGTGGGGACGTCCAACCATCCAACACTAAAATTAATATATACAATTGTTAAATAATACAGTATATAAAGTAATTAAAAATAATGTATTCATATTTACATACTTAAGGTTAGATTGTCACAATATTCAAGTTCCTTGTTAACCAAATTCGTTACTCGTGCTACTTCAGCATCTAATAGCCGTCCTGAAAGAGTAGGTCTTGATGGTGGATCATACTTTAGTTTTTTAAATAGATCCCGTATAAAGGGATTTTCAATCACTTCAAATGGGATTCCAGCCATAACCCACGCTTTTAACAATGATTGATCAATTTGAGACTTTATTTCTGAAGAAACACAATCTGTGTCTTGTAAATCACTTGTTCGAAAACGAATTGTATTAGCTTCTTCAACTAACTTTTGACGCCAATAATTGCTGATGTGTTCGGGGCAATTTTCACAGTGATTGGCCAAATGTGCTTTCATTACTTGTGGTTTTCCACGTTCCCAAGCAGTTTGGCAGTGGTAACAAGCTGCTTTATAATGCCCGTTACCTCTGCTAGGACCCTTTGTATAAAATGACCAAATTTCATCAAAGCTGGGACCGCTACGAATTTTTTGTTTTTTATTAGGTTGCGTTGAAACGGAAATATTATCTGAACTTTCGCTTTCGTTATCCATGATTTTGAAAGAAATATGAAAAAAAAAATAAAAAAAACTTTATTATACTATGGTATTTACATACGTCATAAGTCAATTACGTACACATAGTTTATTTGATTGATTACTATCATTATCACCAGAATTATGATCCAACTCCAACGCATAAAATACTACATACTACAATAATTACGATCTACGACCGGAGTTACTGCCTACGTCAATACTACAAAAAAGTTGCAACTTCACAACTTTCGGTCGTAATTAATTACCTCAATGCAACTACACCACTACTCACACCGAAAGTCTATCACCAAAAAAAAATCAGTAAAACAGAAAAATTTTTTTGATTTATAAATATTGTATTATACTGCATCAGCGCATGTTTCTATTTTTATCGTTTAGTTAAAAATT
>CAJVPU010001762.1:0-12046 GCA_910591775.1 Dentiscutata heterogama | reverse complement strand
TCGCTTTCAACTTCATTGCACTCACACTCACTATCGCACTCACTATCGTACTCACTATCGCACTCACTATCACACTCATTACTATAGTCTAAAACGTCTCTGGCAAGTTCCTCATCAACTTCCTTCTCAGCTTCTTTCTTTCGTCTTTTTTCAGCTTGTTCCTTTCACTTATTGTTATACTTTTGAAGTATTTTATAAATTTTCCGCTTTGGCATTCTTTGATTTGTCTTGTAGCCGGCCCGGGTATGTTTTTTACAATTCTTTAGAAAAATATTTCGCTTTTTGTTTTTTTTTTTTTTTTTTTCATTGTTTCATTTACCCACGCCTCGAATTTATAAGCACCGTACACCAATTCTCTTCTCTGAATGATGCGGGGCATGAGAAAATTTTCTTTGACATCTGTTGACTTTCATGTGAAATAGCCTTGTGAGGCATAAAGACATGTTGAAGGCATTGTTCCTCTATTTAACCGATCTTATTCAATCACATGACACAAGTCGACCAATCAAATTCCAAATATGCATAATATTAAAGTTGATTGGTCGATTTAAAGTCACGTTTTTTGTCCCATTTATCTCGAAGCATATGTAAATGGAATGTTTTTGGACCAGTATAAGCCATGAATAAATTTTTTTTTGAAAAAAAAAAGGCCGCTAAGTTGTAGTAAATTGATTTAAGTACAATTTGGCGGCTTTTTTTTTGTTATATTATTTTTGTATTATAAGTTAATAATTTTTAAAAATTAGTAAATTTATTTTAGTCTTTAGGTGTCGCGAACTGTATCACCTATATTGCAAGAGATCCGCCTCTAGTTCATTCTGTTCAACTCCGATTCAATTTAGATAACAGTTACCAAGTGAAAATATTTCATCAAAATCTCCAATTTTAGCAGATTTTTGATAATAGATAAATGCCTTAGATTCATTCCAATTCCGTCTTTATAACAGTTACCAAGCAGATTTTTGATAATGAATTAATGCCTTACGTTCATTTTTTTCGACTGCAATTCCAAATATATAAAAATATCCAACCTTATAGATTCCCTTAAAATCGCCCATCTCTGCAGATTTTTGATAATATTTAAATGCCTTACATTTATCTTTTTCAACTCTAATTCCATTTTCATAACAATATCCAACATTATGTATTCCATTAGAATTCCCCATTTCTGCAGACTTTTGAAAATAAATGAATGCCTTATGCTCATCTTTTTCAACTCCATTTCCATATTCATAACAGCTACCAAGTGCAAGCATTCCATTGGCGTTACCTGCCTCAGCAGATTTTTGAAAGCAGATGAATGAATCATCTTTTTCAACTAGAATTCCATCTCGAAAACAGCTACCAAGTGCAAATATACCAAATTCTTTCTTGTCAGCGGCATATTTTTGATAATGAATGAATTCCTTATGTTTATCTTTTTCAATTCCAATTCCCTTAATATAACAATAAGTAACTAGAGACATTCCATTAGAATTACCCATCTCAGAGATTTCTGATATATTCATCCTTTTTCAACTCCAATTCCATTTTGATAACAAAATCCGACATTATAAATTCTATTAGAATTCATCATCTCTGCAGATTTTTGATAAAAAATGAATGCTTTATATTCATTCTTTCAATTCCAATCCCACGAAAATAACAGTCATCAAGTACGAATATTCCATCAGAATTATCCATATCAGTAGATCTCTGATAATGAACGAATGCTTTCTTTTCATCTTTTTCATTCCAATTCCATTTTATAACAATTTACCAGCAAATTTTATATATTGAATGAATGCTTTATATTCATTCTTTTCGACACCAATACCATGTTGATAACAATAACCAGCTTGGAATACACCATCAGAAATATCCATCTCTGCAGCTTTTTTATAATAAGTAAATGCCTTATGTTCGTCTTTTTCAACACCAATTCCAAACATATAACAATATTCAACCCTATAGATTTCTGATAATAAATAAATACTTTATGTTCATCCTTTTCTATTAATTTCCATAATGATAAAAAATACCAACATTAATTGTTGCCTTAGCATTACCCAGATTGGCGAATTTTGATAATAAATGAATGCATTATGTTCATCTTTCTCAACTCCAATCCCACAACGTTAACAATTTCCAACATTATACGTTCCATCAACGTGCTCCATATCTGCAGATTTTTGATAATAAATGAATGCTTTATGTTCATTCTTTTCAACACCAATTACATTTTCATCACCCGTATCTGCAAATTTTTTATAATAAATGAATACTTTATTTTCCTTCTTTTCAACGCCAATTCCACTTTGATAACATTCACCAAGTATAAATATTCCACCAGAATTACACATACCAGCAGATTTTTAATAATAATTAAATGCCTTATGTTCATCCTTGTTAACTCCAATCCCGTTTTGATAACAACGACCAAGTGCAAATACTCCATTAACATTTCCCATTTCTGCAGATTTCTGATAATAAATGAATGATTTATGTTCATATTTTTCAATATCAATCTCATTTTCATAACAATATATGCTCCATAAGCGTTTCCCATCTCCGCAGATTTTTGATAATAACCAAATGCTTTATGTTCATCCTTTTTAACGATATTTTCATCATAATAACACTCAGCAAGTGCAAATACTCCATAAGCATTTTCCATTCCTGCAGATTTTTTGATAATAACTAAATGCTTTATGTTCATCATTTTTAACTCCAATTCCATTGAGATAACAACTACCAAGTGCAAATATTCCATTGGCATTTTCCATTTCTGCAGATCTTCAAAAGAGTGTGAATTCCATATATTCATCTTTTTCAACTTTAATTCCTAGAAGATAATCATAACCTCAAAAACATATTTCATCAGAAACTCCCATATTAGAACAAATTTGAAGATAAAGTAATTTTAGGTTAGCATATAATATAAAAAGTGCTTCTAATTATAGTTATTCCTTGTAAGAGCAGAACGGAACTTACTTGATTTTTCTGTAGTAGGCGTTATTTCATTAGGGCGACTAGATTAAATAAATATTCTTCACTCTTGTATAACTGACAACTAGTAAAGTCGAACTGGATTTTATCAGGTTCTCCAGTGTCAATCTTATTGTTAATGGTTTGGATCTTTTCTTGAGAACTCAATAATTCTAATAAAATTTCACAGATTGCATGTGTTGATGGTCGTTTTTCAGGTTCATTGTCCCAACATCTTTTCATTATATTCATGTAGCATGAATCTGTATCTTCAGGAATAGGTGATTTTAAACCTTCAAACATTATTTTTATTTTTAGCTGGGATCGTGACATTCTTGAATCATAAAATTCCGATATTATTTTCCATAAAAAAATTTCCCACATATTTATTCCAAATGAATAAATGTCAGGTTCGACAATGTATGGTTTTCCATTTATAGCGATTTACAAAAAAGATGATGAGAGAGAAAAATTTCCGAGATTCTAGACTGTCTATTAATTCATATTTTCGATCAGTTATATTTTGTTTATTTGAAATCGATAAGACTCTTAAAATCTACAGAATCTCTGATTTTCACGCAACATTGCGATCTGCAATGGTCACATTATTAAACCTAGGTGCCGTACAAAAAATGCGCAAAAAATTAGGCTGGAACTACTCATAATTTTACTAATGAAATCGCAGCCGCCTAATAAGTGAAAATTGTTCCTGGGCCAATTTTACTACAATGCGTGCTTATTTTTTAAAAATTTCTATTTTTATAATGAAAAAATTAAAAAGTCAAATCCGGCCGGAATTTAGTAACCAATTTTGTAATGCGGGCCAAAATTTCGAAGATCACCGGCTGTTAGCCAATCAAATCGAGGATTATCCGCGCATTATTTGTGCGGCACCTAGGTGTAATGGTCACATCTTTTTGCAAAGCGCAATAAGTAAAATATCTGGTGCAATATATGGCAAATTCCACGAACATTTTCATCTTTATTCGTTAACACTTTATTAAATGATATTGAAAGCCCTAAATCTGCTGTATAACCTCTATTGAAGTATTTTGCTAAATATTCCACCATGTAAATCTCTATGAATAAGTTCTTGAGAATGGATAGCTTCGAGATCAGAGATAATGTAAAGCAATAAATTAATTTATCTTTCCATTCTTGTTGAGATATGAATGAAGATTTTCACTCAAGGGCTCCATAAGCTTGTTCCAAACCAATTTTGTAAGCTTTAAGATTCATCTTTCGATATGACATAGCATTGGATTTATACATTAATACCAATATCACAATATGCACTTAAATTTATATTAATAATTTAAAAGAATAATATGTAATTTATTAAAAATTTATGAAAATAAAAATAAAAATTACCTCTTTTATAAATTCTTCGTGACGTTCATTGATCCGTGCAGTAATTTAAGTGCAACACTCATTTAAATCTCGTTTTTATTGAACCATCTAGAAGAGTATCTGTTCCAGAACCACCTTTTCCTATCTCTTTAATATATTTAAATTGGTTATAAGGAATCCATTGTAACAAATATTTTTTCAAAATTTCTTTCAACTCGAAATAAATATTAAAATTTTCATTTTCCCATTCATTTTTCGAATTACAAAGTTAGATTTGAGTCATTTTCAATTCAATTTAATATACCCGATAAATATTAAAATTTTCATCTTCCCATTCATTTTTCGAATTACAAAGTTAGATTTGAGTCATTTTCAATACAATTTAATATACCCGATAAATTAATTTTTCCACTTCCACTAATCAAACAAATAAATAAATAAATAAAAAATTAAATAAAAATAACAAAGGTAAAAAATATAATTTATAAATTATATAGATTAAAACTATTACCATTAGCCTTTTGTATATCTCTTGTTATTCCTATTCCATTTCGATAACAATAGCCAACTTGAAATATTTATGATTATTAAAAGCAAAATTTCGAAGAATGAACCTTGAATATAGTGATGATATTAATCTTTTTGCTTTATAATGCAATTATAAACAATATAAGGAGCATATATATGCTACATGCGTACATACGCAAGAGCAATAATTTATATTAGTTTTATTCATTGTGATCATATTACACATTGCTGTTCACTAATTTTCCCAACATAGTCGCAAAAAAATCTGGCACATGAACACTGCGGCATGACTTGCATAAAGATTTAATGTGTCCTGCGATCAACTGTCACGACTTGGAGAAAGACTTATGAGTTTCGTTGCCAGATTTAGCTTAAAACCATGAACATTAGGGTATAAAAGAATGTAAGTTTTATATTAGGAGAGCAAATATTGTATTTATTGTCGCAGCTGCTGAAATTTGGAATTATTTTTATATGAAATTTTAAATTTTTTTGGGGTGGTTTTTTTTTCGCTTTTTTTTAGCGTTAGGTTTGATATCTAAAAAAATATAGGTAGGGCTTATATTTTTAATCGAGCCCCCAAATTTCAGCATCAGTTGTGACATTTATTATTTAATTAATTAAAGAGAATTCTATCTTTTGTCTCTCTCACTACATGAAGCGATCTCTTTATATATATCCTATCTTAATAACCCAATTACCGAAAATAAAGAAGAATAACTATTTACACAAAATGCGGTAATGGGAAGAAATTGAGTAGCCATGTTGCATCTAAAGTAGCCACCCTATCTAAAGTAGCCCTGGGCTAGAATTACGATTTAGTGCATGCATGAAGATCTAATTTCAGGGGCCTAATTTTAGTCAGGCGCTACTTTATATATCTAAAGTAGCTACTTTAGATAAATCGCTACTTTAGATGCAACAGCCATTGCGTAAGGATTTAGAATGTTAAGATAAATAAAGTAATAGCGGGAAGAAATGTAGTAATAGAAGAGTAATCGGGCATTAAACTACATTGTCGTATGGTCAATTTTGTCGGTGACAAAATTTGACAAAGATACACCATTTTGCAAACTGCGATAAACATCAAAACAAAAATTTATACTCCTGAGCAAAAAGAACGCAATAAATTATGCTAGAATAAAGATTAACTTCATTAGCCTGAAAACAAAATACTAAAAAGTACTTGAAAAAATAATTCGAAATTCATTTGCTGTTTAGTTTTATAACAGTATCTAATAACATGCGTTCCATTATCATTTTCATCTCGGTAAATTTTTAATGACAATGAATGCATTACAATCTTTTTAACTTCAATTTTATCATATTTGCAGTGATTAGATATGTAATTCCATCAGATATTTTTTGATATGAAACTAAAATTAACAGAGAAATAAATGCACCAATTTTTTTTTCAATTATAACCCTACTGAAAGTAGACTAGGTTACCTGGATGTATCCGGATAACCAAAAGGCCTAATCAAAGGTCAACCCAGCCCCCAATAAAAAATTTTCACGAGATGCCACGAACAACATGATAATATATTTATGACTGAACAGTTCCTGATCGTACTTACTAAATAATTTAGTCGTAGCTAACCCAAAATAAAAATGAAGCTAACAATTTTGTTAAATATAATTTTATAAGTTAAAAGGTATTAAAACTACAAAAAATTAAAAATTTATTTTATACATCATTTAGATCCTTAGTTCATTTTTTACTTATGTGAAGCATTGATTCAACAACGCTTTCCTCGTGTTAAGTACTTATATAAGGAGAGTATGCTTTGAATTTAATAAAAAACAATTTTCTAAGTATGTTGGAAAGCAATGAAAGACCTGATGCTACCAAAGAGAATAATAAAAGAATCTCGATTTCGATACTATAAAGTATGTAAAATATCTAAAATAATTTATATGAATTAGTAGTTTTAAATTTCATAATTAAAACATATTTTATTAAAATAATATGCCTGAATAACAAATTGTGGAATATCTGATAGAACTATGTTAATGCAAGACCCCAAAAAATTAATTTCAGAGACTTATTGGACAATGGAGCATTGAAAAGATCAAGTTTCAGCAAATATGATTTTAATGTTAACAACATATCAATACTTGAGCCAGATAGCAGCGCAAATGAAATAGCAATTTTCCCATATCTTGAAAACCAATTAATAAACTTTTTAGCTCTCTCCGTAAATAATATTGAAAGTGCTAGAACTATGTTGAATCCTATGGGAACAAGTAAAAATATTATGCTAATTTTTTTTTTTTTTTAAAAAAAATACATATTAATTTTAATGTTATGATTATATATTAATTATTTAAATAATACATATCTTACCTTGGTATGTAAAGAGCTTGGATAGCTTTTGCACCAGTAAAAACAAATGCTGTGACGGTGGTTATACGAAATATAATAATAGCGATACGGAAAATGATAAAATTTTCACTCTATATTTTTAAATGATAGATATTAAAAAAAATAATAATAATAGAGAAATGTGCGAATTAAAAAAAAAAAAACGGTTACCTCTGGTGATTTTAATTTTGCTATTAATAATGCCAGTAAAAGTACAACTATGATTACAAAAAACAAAATTAACTTTATCTTGTGTAATTCGAGGAAATCACTTATTGTAACTGTCAAAAGAAAAAAAAAAATTTGAATATAGTACAGTAATTTTAAAAGAAAAAAATAACTAAATAGTAAATTATAAAACATAAAATGATTCTTACTAATTTCTTGAAATCCATAAGTTTTATCTAAATACATTGTAGTCGATCCTGTTGATACATTTGTCGATTCTTTATTTATTATCAATAGATTTAAATAATTTTTGACCATTGTGGCGGTTATTTCACCATTCTTTGCCTCATTAATAGAAAGCGAAATAAGAATTTTTGATTCGGTAGAAGATGTATCAATTTGATTTCGTTCATTTGAGATTAACCTTCCTTCTTCCGTGGGAATTATGAATACGAGTTCACTTATTAAATTTATAAAAAATTCATGTTTTTCCGAGTCATTCAATCCTTGAAAATACAAAAACCCATTAACTGTTAATCGTAGTTTTCCCTGGATGTTAACTATAATAAAATTTAATTATTAATAAATTTATTTACCGGTATATATACAATTTAATAGACAAGTTTAAGCCATATTTACCATCACGCTGTTGACTTTGTGTGGTGCTATTATCTACATAAATTAATGATATTCACTATTGATAAACAATTTAAATAATTAACTTTAACGTCAAAGGATTACAATAATATAACATAAACCTGTTTGAAAACTCCATAAATTTGGTTCAATTCCCGGTATGGATTCTCTATCATCTGCGCTCATTACAAAATTGTTATCTATTTGTATATAATATTGCCCACCCGGTTGATTAAAAGTACAATTAGCACATAGAGTGTAACAACATTATTTAAAATATTGCATTTACTAGCATCACAAGTTTTTGATTTAATTGACTGTCGAAGAACATCACCCTTACTGGTTTTTTGATAAATATATAGAATGCCATCTGCAAGCCAAACGGTATTTTGATATGTGATGCTAATCTTATTGGAATTTAATGCAAGATCATTGGAGCCTTTTAGAGGATACGTAGAGTTCACTTGCATGTTTCCATAACCAATATCTATAAATTATTAGTCGAATTAAAAAAATAAAAATAAAAGGTCATTAATTAAATTCAAAATTATCTTACCCTCATATGGGAAGTCGAGGTAAATCTATTGAAAGAAGACTCCAAGTGGTAGATGATTCATTTAACGCAATTATTAATGTATTATTTTCTAATATATCATACGCGCCAATAAAGTTTGAAATAATAGGCTGCTATGGAAACACCCAATTTGACTGATTATTATAATCATCATAAAGACTATAATTGAAGTTTATAGCTTGCCCATTAAAAGATCGTGATATTAATGCGTATCCTCCAAAAGGCATTGCTCTAACAATTGCTATGCCGCTACTTAATGGTATGTTGAATATTGACTCCAATTTAAATACAGATCCGGTTGAAAGAAAACGTACTTTTATATAAAATGGTGCAGCTGGTGTAGGTGTTGATGTTGAAACATTTTGCACAGGGATTCCTGCCACAATGCATGTATGACCAACGAAAACGTTGTCAATTGAGCAATACAATGCAGAGAAACTTATTTTAACATTAGGTGTAGACATTTCATGTAAAATAATTGTTTTAGTTTTTGTTTGATTGTAATTCAACATTATGGCATATAATCCTGCATCTGCGGTAAACTGAGCGGCTAACGTATTATTTGAAGCTGTGCCACTACTCGTGTTAGCGTACATAATTGCATATCCACCATTTAAAGTTGCAAATATAGTTAATTGAATGTTAAATGAAATCTCAAACGTGTCATTCTGTAATAAATAGAATATTCCATTGCCTTTACTATAAAAAAAAAAAAGAAGTTGAATGGGTTTTGTATGTGATATCGATATGTAATTAACGAATACGAGAATGTAACGTACTATCCATATTGCTTCCATTCGAAAGAACTTTTCCCAGTAACCGCTGATAAACGCAAAAAACCTTTTTTAGGAGTAATGTTATTTACTATACGCTCATTTGGCAGCCAAATAGTCGTGCCTGGAGCCAAGTAAGACGGTCCAAAATCTATTTTACTGTCATACAAGATATAATTAATTATTGCTTACTTAAATACTCAAACGCTTTAATTATACTTTCAACAAACCTTAAAATATTTCCACTCCAATCTAAAACCATTCCACGATCCGTAAAAGTTGTATTATCGGAAGTGTTAGTTGCATGGGTGTATGTTACTAGAATGTACTGGTCAAATAATGGGTATATATTTATAGGATTTTTAGTGCTAACGAAACAATAATTGATATCTTGTATTTCTTCTATGTTATCAAAATTTATTTCTGTGACACTTCCGTTTCCCTGAATAACGCGAAGTAATAGCCTCTGTTCAAAGCAGTAATTATAGGTGAAGGAATTTAAATAATTTACTCGACTGTTTCGAACAACTATAGTATTCGTACTGTCTTTATAATGAGAAATACCCAAGACGAAAGGTTGTTCTCCGGTAAGATTAGAATTTTTTACATAATTTTCTGTATATGTAAGGTTTCTTGTGTCACTTTGCGTATGCGCCGTTGATAAGATGGCTAACAGAAATATATTAAATTTAACAACCGTAAATACGAAATTATACGATAGGGACTTCATTTATTTTTTCATTAAAAAAGATAAAAAATACGAATTAATTTAAAGCTTAGAATCTATCACGGTATTTTATGCTTTGGATCTCATCTCTATTTGTACAATTGTTACAATAAGTTACTATTCACAACATAAATATAGCAATGCTTTTCCAATCGAGAAAATCACATTTCAAATTAACAATAACATACTTAAAAAGTGGGCATTGATAAAAACTTTTACGTAAATTAACCCCTCTTATCTTTTTTTATCCGGCATTTATATGTTTTTTTTTGCTATGATATTTTTTGCATGAGGTTACGTAATCATTTATGCAAAAACATCACAGGAAAAAACATCACATGGTCATATATATCTGCCGAATAATAACAGGAAATTTTTTTTCATCAGAGTTTAATGTTACTCATGTGCTGCTATACAGCACATGGGGTGACATTAACTCCAATGAAAAAAATTTCCTGTTATTTTTTCATACTTATCGGCATGTTGTAACGGTAGATCGTCTTGTTTATTGGCTGTGTTTTAAATCGTGACCCGCCACATTTCCTTTTATGCTAAAACGGAAAGGATTTTCTTCAAATAATTTTACATATAACCCGTCGCGGTATAATAATAATAAAATAATCTCATATGCTGTACATACATAATAAGAGAAATAATATATAGCACAGTAGTAATAGGGCATTTGTGGTTTACTTAGTATGTAAATAGTACTTACATACATACAGTATACGTAGAGATTAGGCGCGGATAAGGATTACCCAAGTGTCACGTATAAGCACTCTTAGCCGGGTAGCAATTTTGCTAACCGGTTAACCCGGATAACGAATTTCAGCACAGCTTTAGCAGTTCGGTTGATCACAGGTCTCGTTGTCAGTTAATTTCTATTACAGCTGTTTTCATAAATTCTGGGACACCTAAAAATTTTCTCGTTTCCCAAAACCTCTTCGATTTCATTCTAAGAATCACCTACCTTTTCAAAAACTACTTCGCTGTACTTGGAACTTCGGTATGGAGACAGCGAAGTAGTTTCCGAAAAGTTAAATGATTCTGAGAACAAGATCGAAGAGGTTTCTGGAGGCATGAAAATTTTTAGGTGTCCCAGAATTTATGAAAACAGCTGTAATCTGATTAATCTGATTGTCCGAGTTCATACAATTCAAGACTTCGAGAATTTTGAGAACATTTGGAATGGCGGAATTTTGGCCAATATTTCGAAATCAAGTAATGTGGCCCGAATTATGAAATTTAATTCTTATATGGTTAATTCCAAATTTACACACTATCCAAAAAATATCGGCATCCTTGACCAATACCTGGTTTTGAGTTTGTAATACGGGTCGGTTATCTGGAGAAGAAATTTTATACTGGCCTAATCTTTAGGTACAGTAAATGAATATCCAAAAATTGTAAATGCGTTACACGAATATGTAATGTCCGTCACCTTGCAAAAGTCCAATTTTTTTAATACTAGGAAACAGTTTTAAGAAACGGTTGTAAGTCCGAAGCGAATAAATTATCGAATATAGTTATGAATCAAAAACGTAACTTGTCACGTGTGCGGACAGACATCCATATGCATCAAAAATGCAATTTTTGATGTACTTTACTCGTCCATTAAATGTCCTTCGCTACGCTTCGGACAATTAAATATTGTAACGATTAAAAAGATAGGATCAACAATCGTGATCGAATTTGGAAGATCGGTGTGCATATTTGTTTGGGATAACATATAACCATATCGAGTAATAGCAGCAGTTTAGGTGATTGAGTAGATATTAGAACCGATAGATTCAGCAGTGTAGCAGAATCAGTAGAATTTGCATAACTAGCATAATCTGAGATTCATTAGAATTTGTTTTTTTTTTAAATATTAAGGTGAGACCTTGCTCATATCTTTATTAAGTAATTTATATAAGTAATTACATAAAATTTATGAAGAACTTAATTTGTATAATAAC
>CAJVPU010001761.1:0-12050 GCA_910591775.1 Dentiscutata heterogama | reverse complement strand
TTTACCTTCTCAATCAAAAAGCAATATTTAACTTTTTTATATAAATAGCAAATACTCTGAAAACATTTAATCTCACTCATCTTTATTGAGATTATAACAAAAACAAGTCTATATATACACTTTTAAAATGTCCTTATTCAAAAAATTTACCAAAAAATTTAACAAAAAAGAATACATTACTAGAGAAGTAAAGATGAATGAAGAAGTTATATTTTTAAAAGAAAAAGAAATTGAAAATATTTCTTTGATGACATGGCCAGAAGTTGAACAAAATTTTGATATGAAATATGAATACGAAGAAGGAGATAGAACATGATTCAAAGAAATAGATGAGCCTACTTTATCAGTTGATAATGAAGCTGATAAAATAGCCTCACTACCCATCTATAAAAGAAAACCTATCAAATGAATATTTGTTAGAATTAGTGTTATTAATACTAATTTCTTGTATAGCACTATTCTCTCTTGTGCTAATGTGAATTTCTTTTGCTCTTCTTCTTTGGAGAGTAAAATTCTTGCTCATAAAAGTACGGCTTGCTAATGGTAACTATATCAAAGACATAGACTCTTTTGAAATAAACATTAGCCAAACTTCTATTAGAAATATATTTCAGATAGGAAATGATATTAAAAATACAATAGAAGATTTGGTTAATAAAAAATTCAAAATTGAAGACTTTCCTTATATTCATGTCTGTCAGATTAATGATATGTGGTTATTGTTTATATATATGATAAATTAGTACATTTTTTTTTAATATTTAGAGGAATACCCCAGGTGTAGCACCTACCCCAAACTTTTATTAATACTTAAGTGAATTAACATATAGCAGTGTTGTAAATATATATATATTACATATTAGTATTGAGACTAAAGCTTTAGGTATATAAACTATTTATCTATGGCTAAAATTTACCAAAACTATTACAATCCTATATATGTGATTGACCTAGTTTTTGTACTTTCTTCTTTAACCACTAATTAGTATTTACATGTTCACCACATTACCTACATAACCTACTATTTTGACTCCTAAATCTGTATGTGTTTCTTTAGGTAGAGACCTTTTGCTTCTGGTTTGATATACCTAACAGAGAATTTTCTTAATCCCTACTAGAGTACTTCTAGGAGTTCGTATTTCAAGCCATGCAGCTGCCTCTACCCAATTGGGTAAGTATCTCAAACCTGCATGCTGCTATAACTAGCTGGATTTTTTGTGACTTTGGGACTCAGGTCTTAATGTTGTAAATTTGGTGCTGTGTAAATAACTGTATTTTTCAATATAATGATAAGGAGTTTAGACATGTTTTGTATATACTTCTAGTACTATATATAGTTGGGTAGCATTATGAGGCTGAGGTTTTTAACAGATATCTCATTATTTTCTATTTATAGTAATTCTTAGCAGTTGTAGCGCCAGTTACTACTGCATGCATTTATACTAGCTATTCTGATATTGATAGGTTTTGAGTTCTCTTAATATCTGAAAACTTCTATATGGGTATGACTATTGCTCGTTGGATCTATTTATATATACATACCTCTATGCTTTAACCTCTTATTGGCTAAAGAGATCTATACAGTGCCAAAGGTGTTCTAAATTTGGTAAAGCCAATTCTTTACCACAGGTTTCTTTGTGTTTTACTACTTTTCTTACCACTTCAATTCTAGTAACCACCCAGTTATCCTTCAAACCAAGATCCTTTATACTGCTTTAGGCATTGTTGGTACTATCTATACCAATTAAGAATTTACATATACAATCATTGTGTTATAAAATCTTCTATAACAATCACTATTATACATAGGCCAACTCTTCACAATAGATCTCTTTCTAGAAATTTCTAATCCAAACTTGTATTTACTTGAACTTTCCATATATGAGTATATTCAAGTATTCATAGAATTTGCATCTACTAGGACTTGAATCTAAAACTCACTTGTAAAGGGTTGGGTGCCTAGACCACTAGGCCGTGAGATCTCAACTTCAGATAAATTAATACATTTTATAGTATAATAAATATATATATATTTATTAAAATAATCTCTTAGTTAACAATTTATTATTAGATTTGCAGATAGGTTACAATTTTGTAATAAGTATAACTAGTAGCATATACAACTTTTAGTTATCTAATTTAAATAATCTGCTTTAAGATTTTATACTAGCTATTATATCTATAGTTTAATTAAAAAGCTATTTATTTAAACTTTTTAGTTACAATTCTTATTATAATTTTATCATTTATAAATATAAATATATGTGATACTATTGGATTAATAGCCAATTTAGAACTTTACTTGAGGTAAATAAATACTGTATTACTATATTTTACACACAGATATATACTTATTAGATAATTTTATTCTAATTAGTACATATTAGTTACTACTTTATATTGTATTTTATGATATTTTTTGGGTCTACTATAATACAATCTGTATCTTAAGTACAAATTTTCTAATTAGTTCTCTATTACTTACTTTTTATACTTTTTAAAATTTATAAACCCTAGTGTTTCATTCTATATTTTTATATTTTATATACTTTGTATTTTTGATTTTTTAATTTAAATAGTTCAAAAAATTAGTTTGTCTAAACCCAAATTTTTCAAGCTTAAATCTAAATACATCTTAACTCTTGGTACAAACTTTTGTAATATATAGAACTTCCTATAGCAAAAAGAGTATATTATGCCAAAAAAAAATGTTTATTTTAATTAATATCTTGAATAATTAAACTAATAAAAATACAATTTTTAAAAAATTACATAATTAAAATTTTTGTCCTAATGCATCCTTTTGCTATAGTGTCTTTATATATCTTTTTTTTTTTAAATCTTTTTCTAGAATCTTCTACAAGTTAACTATTAACAAATTAACTAATAAATATACAACTAGCATAGCTTTAGTAATCTAGTAGCCTGGTTAGTAGATTCTTTTGTCTAAAAATCTTAGATATTTAAATTTTCTAATTTTTGGCCTACTTTGTTTTGTTTTGTAGCAATACCTAAAGTTTGCTAATTCTTATTTAGAATTTGCCAAACTGGTTTTAGATTTCTAGATTCTTAGTATAAATACTTTTGATATTTTTTATTTTTAAAAAACTTATTGTAGGTTTGTACTACTTATACTAGTTTGTATTCATTTATGCAATAATATAAATACTTTTAGAAACTTTTAGCATCTAAAGCATTAGTGTGATCTAAATAATAGTTTATAAACCTAACCTAATATAAGAAATTTGTTATTATAATACAGATATTTTTATATAAAATATTGCTAAAAAAATTCAAACTTGGTACTATATAAATACACAGCCCTACTATTTTACTAAGTTGCTAAACCTTTGTAAATATATATATATTTAAATATATTTTTAATGTTAAAGGTAAGACCTTGCTCTTATCTTTATTAGATTTAACAAAAACTTTTTACATATCTGGAAAATGTTTTATTACTTAAATCAAAGACTAAGAAAAAGAACTTAGACATATATTTAAGCAAATCTAAATACTTATTTGTGATCTAAACCTACTAGAGTGGCTAAAGGTTACCTAGATTTGGGAATAGGTAAGAATATATATAGAAGAGGTGTGAAAAGAAATTGATCTAGTTAGTGTATCAAATTTCTATTTTATGAAAAGGGTTAGATGTAGTAGAATTGGAGATATTAATAAGTAGAGAGATAAGACTATAACTAGATGAGATATTATCAACAGGGGTAGTATTAATACTATTATTTAAAGTGGGGTTAAACTGTGATCTTGAGATACAGTAAGGAATCCAGATATTAGAATAAATTTGTTGATTTAAGTAGAGAAGAAGTTGAATAGTAAGAGAACAAGCAATATTTTTAGAAAAAGTATATTCATGTAGTGTATTTATAATATCAAATAGAACAAAATCTGAAATTGTGAAGAACAATGATGGTTAAAACTGAAAGAGTGTATTTGTAAACTGTCAAGGTTTTTGATTTGGTTCAGAAGATGTTGTGTTTGGATATATAAGATTTGAAGTTTACAAAGAGTCAAGATATGTTGCAGAGAGATATTAAGTAAATTTAATACGTGTAGTGGCTTCTAAAAAGGGTAAGTAGCCTAGTCGAGTGCATAAATAGGTTCTTGGCAGATGTGACAGGAGTTTGGGTAAGAGGAATATCTTTGGTGCAGAATATGTGGGGATGGAAGGTCATTGAGCAATAGCTTGACTCTGAAAATTTTAAGAGTAGAGGATTGGAAGCTATGTACATAGTTTAAAACTTTTTAGTTGTTATTAAGATAAAGCCAGATAGCATTCAAGTGAATATTAGAGAAGAAGAAAGACTATTGTTGCATATGATATTAGAATGACCATTATGCGAGAATGTTTGTATTGCAAATAGTTTGAATACTGTGCCAGATAGGAAGTTTGAGTAGATAGTTGTTGAAGATAAAAATAACTAAAGAGTTGTTGAAGATAAAAATAACTAAAGAGTTATTATATATGTTGTGAGAATTGAAGGTAAGAAGTGGGGATTAAGAGTAATTACAGGCTAATTCATCAGCTTTGTTATTAAGTTCATTATTCTAATGTGCTAGAACTTTGTGGAAAGTAATAAAAAGGTTTAGAGAAGAGAAGAGTTTTAGAAATGTATTCCAAATGAACTAGTATGAAGTGTTTAAAAAGTTTGAAGCTGTATTAGAATATAAAAGGCTGTTATATTTAGAAATGACAGATTAAAAATTAGTATAAATATTAATAGCAGAATTTTTTAGAACTATAGAGATAGCTAACAGGATTGCTAGAAGTTCAGCTTTAAAGAAGCAAGGCCAGAGTTCAATTTGAGCTTGAAAGGTTTATTGTAATATATTGTTGTTGAGTTGAAGCTACCTAATACCCATAGAGTATTGAGAGTTATCTAAGTTTTGAACAGAGCCATTAGTATAAAAGGTAAAGTTATTTTGGTTACTATTTTAGGTGGCTATTGCCTGCAGCATGTCAAAGGCAAGACCAGTGTCAAAAACAGAAAAAATTTGAGTAGCAGAAATATTGATACTAGAGTAAAGAGTGAGAGTGCTTGGGTTTGAGAGCAGAATTAAATATAAGAGATCAAAGTAGTTGGCATGAAAGTTAAGTGTTTTATCAGGATTGAATTTACCAAAGAATTTTGTAGTATGGCTAGTAGGAATAAGAACTGTATACTTGTTGGCAATAATATTTGAGTTTAGGGACAATTAGAACATAGAGCTGTAATTATAGGGGGCAAGGAATATGGTTGAGATTGGTAATTTGTTATATTGCATTGCCAGTAGTTTATTAAGGTATAGCCAGAGATATTTGACTAGTGATAGGCTTTTCAAATAACTATTTGGTTATTGATGAGAGTAATAAGCCATAGCTTGGAGTGTTTGTAAAAGTAACTAGTGTTGTAGCTATAATAGTAGAAGGAGGAAGTTGGTAGTCTGGTATAAAGAAGTGTTGGGGGTAGCTGATATTGTAAAAACCACCAATGATTTGGTTACCCAGACTTTTAATGTCCTATCTCTAGATCTTAAAAATATACTCCCAACCAACTTTATTTAATAGATTATTATACATTTATATTATATAGTTATAATACAGTATTGAAAAAGCAAAAAGAAGAAAAAGATAGAAAATATATAAAGAAAATATATAATAGAGATTGAAAGATTAAAAGTTGTAAAAATAAAATGAAAAAATAGAATGAAATAATAGTATTGTAAATAATAAAGAATATAGATCTTCAGTATTAAATATTTGTTACAATATAAGAAATGTAAAAGAAAGAATTGCAATAGTAATTAAGAGAATTATAATTTTTTTTTTAAAAATAGTAAAATGTGAATATTCATGTTGTAGTCAGTAATGCTACCATGGTGCACTGAGTCCAACATGCTACTGGTAGAATTTAAATATATAACCCTGCAGTGCTATATGCCATAACCACTATACTACAATCTGTAGGATTAAGAAAATTGATTTTGCACATTTTTGAAGATTTGATTTGGGTATGATTTACAAATTGTGTAACTTGATTTGACTATGTGTTGGTTTATTGAAGAATTTTGTATTGCGCAATATGTATTTGCATTAAATTTAAATTTTTAGATTTTGTATAGGTTCAAGTAAAAAATGGGTCGTTGAAGTTATTTTAGATAGCATTTGAAAAGAAGTTTTAAGAGAAGTTTGCTACTGAAAGGAGTAAACAGTTTGCTTCAAGACAATATTGTAGGTTTAACCCATGAAGAAAAAGTGTTTTTGTCACAAAATGAAGTTTCAGATACTAAAAGTAAGATTTTAAAACAGAGAGCTAGAGATATTTATCTATATAAGATTTTTGAAGTTAAATTTACGAGAATGCAATGGTATGTATCTGTATTAATGTATAAGAGTAGGTAGTAAAATTATAATTTTAAAGTAATTAATTGTAAATATAATAGTTTGCAAAATGAAGAAAAGGTTGTAAAAAGAAGATTAAAAAAAATAAATGATCATATTCACAATCAGAAGTTAGAACAAGATAGTGAAAATGAACAAGTTAGTCATGTTTTAGAATATTTTCTTGATCAGAAACAAAATATTTACAAAGGTTAGAGAGAATAATAATGTTGCATTAGGTAGAAAATTTTAGTAAAATTATTAGTAGTAGAGATATTGTAGGAGGTAGTTAGGATATAGAATTATAGATAATAAAAAAAAAATTAATATTGAGTATAAATATAAGAAAAGGAAAGTTATTTGTTTATTTGTTTTGTATTAAATTAGTTTGGTTATTATGTGTATTGAGATTTTAACAAAGTTTAGAATAAAGTTGTAAATCAGAATAGAAAAGTATATTGTAATTTTGATGAATTATTTGAATAAATAAATTAATAATCTATTGTAAATGACAAAATAGAAGAAGAGGAGTAGATTGAATATTGGTTTGGAGAGAGAATTAAGTGACCAGGAAGAGTTTGTTCATTTATATTAAGATATATATGTGTTTCAAGTGTAATAATATTTTATAAAGTTAAAAGAAAGATTGTTTAAGCAAGTGATAAAGAAATTATTTGAGGGTTTGTGAAAGTAGAAGAAGTGATAAATTGTATTTGTAAAGAAATTTGTTGAATCATGTCTTCTCAGAAGGATGTGATAACTTGGTATCTGAAAAAAGAATAAGATCTTCTGCAAAAACACTCACCATATGTCTGGCTCTTATGGCTATGCAAGAATCTAGAGTTTGCTCTATACATTGAGTCTGACTATCATTACTTGATTCTTCTATATAAATAGGCTTTTTTGCCTGCCTACTTACATCATTTTTCTCTAAATCCACAAAGTGTAGAAAACATCATTATTTTAAAGGCAGCAGCTGCTTCTATGTTTTTTGCAGAAAACTTTAGGGAAAAGATTGTTGGGATTCAGATTCAGGTTCATTGGGTTTATTGGGTTTGGATGGTGGGTCATGGAATAGATTATTAGATAAAGTTGGTGTAGTGATTTTGTAGTAATTAATAATAAGTTGTTCTGCTTGTAGTAAATAAGTTTCATTATACTTAGTGCAAATCTGAGAAAAGCATTGTTTATAGTTTTTGAGTATTTCAAAATAAGAAATAACTCTGCCAATATATATAGAGTTCGTAGTTAGCTTGATAAGTTTGTAGATTAATTTGTCATAAGAGAGATTATAAACATTATCATTTATAGTAGTAGCTTAAAGGTATTTGTTAAAATAGGAGTAGAAGTAAAAAATATTGCAATTAATATTAAATTCAGTATTGTTTTGTTTAGTATATAAATTTTCTACCTTGTTAGCTAGATCTGAAAAAGTTTAAGTAGGGAAAAGTTTAGAAAATGTTGCTGGGTGTGTTCTATCTTTGTCAAAAATTGTAAAGTTAAGTGTAGAGTGAAATATAGAAGAGGTTGGGTAAAGTAGACAATATAGCAGGGGCAGGAAATAAAGAAAATAAGTATTTGTAGAAATGTTAATAAATATTTTGATAAGTGTGCTGGTTAAAAAATTTAGAGTACTTAGTATTGGTAGTAAGAATAGTATATAAGTTTTCTTTGTTAGCTTTGTATGTGTGAAAGTAGTATAGAGTTGCTTTAGTTACAGCATTTCTGCATTCACTAAGTATAGTAATAAAAGAGATTTTATAAATAGAAGAGAGAAGTTTTTTATATTCTGTAGCAAGTGTTATAACAACTTTATATTAAATATGGTTATAAATTCTTTTTTAGTTTCCTTGGATTGTTGAATAAATTATTAAAAGTAAATTGAAATAAAGAAAGAAAACTATTTAACAAGTTCTTTAGTAAAAGGCTTGAGGGATGAGATTTTGAAAATTGTTGTTTAGAAATATTAAGAGCAACATTAATATTAAATTGAATGTCATAGTGAATTTGAAATAAGGATTTGTTTGGTGTATCTTTGCTAAATGAATACTAAATTTTAAAGCAGATTGGTTTGATATCAAGATCTTTGACAAATTTTTGTGTATGAATTGTTTAATACTTATTTTGAAGGAAAAGATGGATATGAGCAATATTGAGAGCAACTTGGTTACATTTATGAATACTTTATGAAGAAATAAAGCTGAGTAATAAAAAGATGTTTTTGTAGTTAAGTTAGATAAAGAGTATGGTAGTAAATTTAAGAAAAAGGGATTTAAAAGTGTTAAAGATAATACTAAAAGAAATAATAGCATTTTTGTTAAATGAAGAGTTTGTATTTAAAATTAGATCAAGAAAAAATTGAAAACGTTTGCTAGCAAGTAAGGCTATTAAATAGGTGAAGGTATGTCTAGATTTTTTGTTTTTTTCTTGGCTATTAGGGTTATTGGAGATAAAATTGACAATTTTACTAGATACAAATTCAATAAGATTTGGTTTAACAAAGTTAAGAAATTAGTGTTTTAGTGTGTTAAAAAAGATGTTATTTTCCATATCATTAGTAGTAGGATAGGTAGCAAACCAGTTAAGATTTTTGGAAGTATTATGCTTGAAATAAGTTGGTTTGGTCAAAGATAGTTGGTCAGGGTTAGGGGTAATATTACTAAAGTCAGCAATATTAGATTAAGAGATAGTATTAGAGAAGTTAGTGACAAAAGTATCAAGATCCATGAAAGTAAAGATGAGTGGTTTAGTATTTTCAGTATTTTTAGTAGAAATAAGTAGTGTGAAAGGAGAGTTAAGAAGGTTGTTTTTGGCTTTGGCTTTACTTAAGTAAGTAGATTTAGTAGTAGTTTGCTGTTGAGAGATTTGAAAAGATTTGCTTGTATTAATATTAGACAATAGGTTAGAAGGAAGTGTAGAAAAAAGATTGTTGTCAGAAGAAGAGATAGATGAAGTAGATAGGTATTTTGCATAGCTTGAAAGATAGAATTTAAGTCTTTTCTGGCTTCATCAAGTGCAGAAATAGCAGTTGAAATAGTAGAAGTGCTTGTAATTGCTAGAGAGGAAGTTAAAATAGTAGCATAGTTGGTATAGTAAACTTCTTGGTTTATAAGTAGTAAGAGTTTATTAAGATAATATTTATTGCTATAAAAATAACAGGTAATAATTTTAGTACATTTGGGGCATGTATGCTGGCAAGGTTGATGTGTAGAAGAGGTGAAATATTTTCTGAAGTTTTTGAAATTTGTTGGATAACTTCTGTACCTTTTTGAGATAGCTTTTTGCCTGTAGATACTCGAGAAAATGTAATAGCAGAATGGTAAATAGAATTGTTTTTGGCAATAAATTGAGTATGATATTTGCTGTATAAACATGTAGCAATAGATATTGATTTTGGTATACAAAAGAAGTATGCAGCTATCTTGGTACATGTAGTTTTGATATGGTAGTTAGAAAGTTCTTGTTTTGGTAGAATTGGTTAAATGTTGTCAGTGGGTTCATCTTCGAAAAAGGCAAACCAAAGCTTGTAAAAAAGTGTGTATAGAAGTAGTTAAGGTCAGTAGTATCTAATTCTTGCTGAGTTGGAGTAGACATTTTAAAGAATCAAAAAAGAATAAAAATTAGTAGATTTAACTTAGAATTTGTGATAGGAATTAGTTTTTTATAAAATTTTTCTAAGTTGAAAATAGGGTATTAAAATAAAATAGGGGTTGTATTAAAATAGGCTATTCAGAGGTAAGTAAAAATAGAGTTTTTGATTTAAGTTCTACAAGATTATTTGATCAATAGATTGGATTTCAAAGCTTTGTTATACAAAAGCTACGTAATAGTCATGTGTTATATAAAACCAAAAGAGGAATCTTATTATATAAATAGAAATTACAAAAAAGGTAGATATTAAAATTGTGTGATATTAATTAAAATGAGACATTTTTAGTGTAATTTAAAAAGTAATACTAGTTTTAAAGTATTGTAGAATGTGGGTAGCACAGCTGGTATGGCTTTAGTTGCATGAAAAGCATCTCTAGTTATTTGGAAAAAGAAAAATTTCCAAAGTAAAAGAGAAAAGAAAAAGTAAATAGAGTTAAAGATTATTTTGCTTATAACTTAGTCAATATTGAAGCTACAGAGGTCTATTATAGCTTGTGCTAAAGAGAAAAATATGTAGAATAATGTTATTATGCTTTAGAAGGAGTTTAGAATCTGTGTTTTGTGTAGACAGCAAAAGAGGCATATTTGGTCTAGAAGGCTGTTATTTAAAGAGTTTAAGAGCTATTTCTTTAAAATTTAATATTATATGTAATTTTATATGTAGAGAAAGCTTTATTAGGACTAGAAATTGGGTTGTCTTAATAAATTATTGCAAGAATAAGCTTTTGTTAAGTTAGGTTTTAGAAAATTTTTGTACAAGTAATTGCCAAAAAGAGTTTTTTTTGTGTTTTATCTTTGTGAATATATTTATTTTTATTTATTTTTTTTTTTAATGTTTAAGGTAAGACCTTGCTCTTATCTTTACTAAACTTAATGAAAACATTTTACATGATTGGAAAAGGTTTTATATTTTAAGTCTAGTGCTAAGAGTAAGAACTCAGACATCTAAACCTAATAAAATAAGTCTAGATATTTATCTGCGGCCTAAACCTACCAGAGTGGCCAAAGCTCATCTAAATTTGAGTTAGATTAAAAATGTGTGAAGGGTGTGTTCGATATTTAATCTAGTTGGAGTACTAATATATTATTTTTAAGGAAGATGTGCTAAGGCTAGTGTTAGGGGTGTCAGATATGAGGCGTGTACTACTAGAAGGATTAGGTAGTGCGTGTCGTTGGCATAGGGTAGATTGGGGTTGGGGTCTTGAACTACAATAAGGGATTCAGATATCAGAGTAGAGGTGTTTGTTAATGTGAAGAAAAAGTTGTATGCAGATTGTGCTAGCTATTTGATTTGAAGTGGTAAAGTCGCGTATTGTGTGTATAATATCAAAAGGGACCAAGCCCGAGATTGTAGAAAGTATAGAAGGCTTATTAGTGGAATTGTGTATTACCAGGCTGTCAAGGTTTATGATTTAGGTATGTAAAAGATTAACTTGGGATTGAGATACTTGGAGCTTATTGACATTGAGAGTATGTTGTAAAAAGTTTTGAATAATTGTATAGAGTTGATTAGGAAATAGACACAGAGCCTAATGTATTAGGGTACTTATTTGTTGGCATATATGACAAGTGTTTGAGTAAAGGGAGTTTTTTTTGTGTAGTATGTGAGGTGCAGGAAGTTCATCGGTAAGAAGTTTAATTCTAAATGTTTTAAGAGTAGAAGACTGAAAACTGTATGCAAAGTTAGAGACTTTTTGGTTATTGTTGAGGTAAAGCCAGGTTGCGTTCTAATTTATATGCTGAAAAATTTGAATCCAAGGCTGAAAACGGTTTTGTGATGACCAAAGGGCAAAGATCTTTGCATAACATATGGTTCGAATACTGCGATGTACTGGGAGTTCAAGAGGAGAGTCTTCTAAATAGAGAGTATATTGAGGATTGTAGACATTGTAGATATTGAATATGAGAAGTGGTGTATTAAGATGATTGTGAGCTAGTTTATCAGCTTTATTGTTGAATATATTGTTTTGGTGTGCTTTAACCTTGTGAAAGGTAATTTGAAGGTTGTAGGATTTAA
>CAJVPU010001760.1:0-12055 GCA_910591775.1 Dentiscutata heterogama | reverse complement strand
ATATAAATATAATATAAATTAATATAAATATAATATAAATAAATATAAACAACTATAAATAAAATATAAATAGAATATATACAAATAAATAAAATATAAATTATAATACAATAAAAAAAAGATAAAAATAAAATAAAATAAAATAACAAAATGATAATAAAATGATAATATTATCTAGTAGTTTGGTAATATTGTTGTAGTGTATCAAATATAACATACTACTAGTGGAGTCGAATACACAACTCTATAATAGTTATGAATGTCTAATTACTAAACTATTACTACAATGATTATCAATTTTCAAATTTGTACTCTTTTTGAAGATTAAGTATTTTGTCATAATAGTCCAATAAAATTGTCAAATTTTATTATATATGTCAATCATAGTAAAATGTGAAAATAAATAGTACAACCTAAAGCTTGTATTTCTGTTTTTGTTAACTTTTTTTTTTCTCTTTTTTTTTTTAAGATAGTAAGAGTATATTATTATTCTAACAGCAATTTTTGTTAAAATTTTCTTCGAGCTAGAAACAATAATAATAATAATAATAATAATAATAATACTGATAATAATAATAGTCAGGAAGTTAGGGCAGTGACAGATATTACGTAATATCCTAGGGGGGGGGGTACCTAGAGATGATATTATATTTATATTTTATATATGATCATATATGACGTGGGGGGGGAGGGGGGTAGCCCTCTTGATAAAATGATATTACGTAATATATGTCACAGCCCTTATAGTAATCTCCAACAATGAACTAGAGGTTGTAGATTATTCATATAAGTGGTTTGGAGTAGAAGCAACCAAAGAGAAAAGATAAATAGTAATAATAATAATGATAATAATAATAATTATAACAATAACAATAATAATAATATTGATTAGGGCTAGTGTTTATAATTAATTACTATTTATCGACTTGACTAAGTCAATGTTTAATATTTGACTTAGCTAGCTAAGTCAGAGTCAATTAATATTTTTTTACCTTAGAATTTATCAGAGATTTCATCAAATTTTTGTCATGATCTTGCTTACTACCTTGCTTATATTCTATTTTTTTTCAGAATTTTTTAGCTTCTACTCTTAGTACTAAGTACTAAGAGTGATAATGTATCAAATCTGATTGGTACTTTAATATAATTTAATATAAATTGACTATGTTAGTTTTTTAGAAATTGGCTAAGTTGACTAAGTTGATAAAAATTGACTATACAAAATTGACTACAAACACTAATTAGGGCTATATTATTTATTATCTGATTTTTTTTTATTAGAGGCATACCCTTTCTCCCTCTTCTTATTATATATTTGATCAGGTTTTTATATATAATTTTATCTTTTTATCCCCCTCTCTTCCTAAAAAATCATCTAATTTTTGTCACTTCTCTTAGTCTTCAGAATGAATATACTGGATAACAGTCTTATAAGACTGTTATCCAGTTGCATTATAATATTATCTAGTTAGGATGATATAGTCTAGAATTTTATAATGTTATCTAGTTAGAATGATATAGTCTAGAATTTTATAATAGATTATATCTGTCCCAAGTAGATTATTATTTGTGATACCGTCCTCAGATATGTGACCAGTTACATAGTTTCTCTTTTCCAGGTTGCCTGACTAATTAGGTAAGAAGATGTGTGATTTTACCTTTCTTGGCCTGTTTAAAAACTATCTTAGATGCCGTCTTGGCCAGATTCTATATTGAGGTGCTTACCTTTTTGCACCTGTTCAGTTGCCTGTCAAAATATCAAAATGTGGTAAAAAAATATTGTATCAGGTAGTGCAGTAAATCTGTGTTTAAATTTGCCTAGCACTATATCATAATTCTGGCTGATTTTTAGAACACATATTTTGAGGATCTAACTCAGCACCATAGTAGTGACCTGATAGTATCTAGAACTATCATAGCACTAGCAAGGAACTGAAAAAGTTCTATTAGTTCACCAGTTCTGGATTACTTTTATGCCGGTTTGGGTACCAAGTTATTGTATTCAAAGTTCTGGCCAAAATTATATAATAGTGCTAACCATAATTAACTGAATTTACTGTGGCTTGGGTTCTGGATACTTCCCTGTTACCAAGAGCGAGACCAAAGGTATTATGCTTATGATGTTTTCAAGGTATATTGGTGGGATGTTGTAAGCTCTTCTGAGGCCTGATCATAGTTTAAATGTACTTGTGCTAGTCAAGGCAATAAGTATGCTAATTTTTTAAATATTACTAGTGTTACTAGTTCCATATACTAACTAGTGACAGAACTAGTGACAAAACTAATAACATGTTCATTATGCTTCTTGAGATTATTAGGCTTTTTTATTTTCTTTTTGATTAGTGTCACTAGCATTACTAGTAAAAAGTAGTTAATTTTAGAAAAAAAAAATCAAATTTATCTATGCTATCTCTATGGTAATATGCGATATATATATACTATAAAAAAAAATAAAAAAAGTTAAAGAACTCGAATTTTTCTAGTGACACTAGTGACACTTATCAAGAAAACTTTTTTTTGGTTTAGAATACTTAAAAAGCCTATTATTTGCATCACTAGTTCTGTCACTAGCTTTTTTTTTCTAGTGATACTAGTGACAACTTTTATTTACCCTAAATTATCTATCGGTATCTGTGTCAAAGCCAAGTCTTCTAGCTTTTTTCGATAATACTGTTCCATTTTACGATACTTTCTAGCATAGATATTGCAAGTTCTATATTTGAAAAAAGTTAATTTACCACATTCACTACAAGGTACATGTGAGTGAGAGTTTCAATGAACTTGGCATTCTTCTGGTCGGTAGTATTCTCTATTGCAAACCTCACCACTCCTGAGAATATAACAGCATCGATAAAATGCTATTTTTAATAACTATAAATAGTTGATTTATGTATTGATTTATATATTTCAGAATTAATTTTTATTTTAAACTTTTTTCTCTCAAAATATATACATTCTCTTGAACTTATATTTGTGATATTATATCATGACTCAATCTAAGCTTTCAAAGAATTTGGATAGCCCTACTCTTTTCTAGCCAGAGGCTAGAAAAGATAAAATAGAAGCCCAACTGATTCGCTATTCTGGCAAAAAGTACTTGACGAATTTTCCAACTCTAGATGAAATAGTTAGAGAAAATGGTGATGAGGGATTGTCCACAATTCTTGAAAATGAAATAGCAAATCATCGTGATATTCCATTTATGGCCATTGAGAATGAAGGGTCAACAGAAAAGATAAATAGAACTTATCACTATGTATTGCGTCTTTATAGTCACCTTATTAATAGCCAAAAGGCACTTGTAACTCTTATAGGCATTCAGGTTTTCTTTGATATTCGCATACCAGTCGGAGAAACTCCAGATGAATTCAAAGAAAAGATGAGCGAAATTCTTTCTGGCATCATGAAATCATTTAAAATGAAGCATATTAAAGCATTTCTTTTCTGCGAATACTATACCGAAAAAAAACCATATTTATGAATTTATACAAATGGTACTAGAGAGAGAAAGAGAGCTATCAAAGCTGTTCAAGATAATAATTTTGAAACTGCTTCAGATGATTTATACTCATTCTACCAAAAAGTAGTTCGAGAAAACAGAATTCAACTCTCTGAGTAGTCTACAATAAACAAATATATATACAAAAAAGGCAAATAGACCAGCCCACTCTGTCTGTATAAATTCTATGTGTTTATAAAAGATTTTTGTCTGCTAGAGGATTTTACAATAATAAGTGATTGATTCCTTATTACAGCTCTCTTATAGGATCATACTCTTGTCTTCACGTGGAATATAGAGACGCAATCACAAGAGTTAGGTAAATTTCCTGAAGTTCTTAATCTGAATCATAATGTTTTTATGATTTGTATGCCATTGTATTGGAAAGATGATCCAAAACCACTAAAGCAAATATATCTTGTCGATGTTGAGACAGAACCAGATCCATGCTGAACTACAATTATTTGTAGAAACCAAGAAAATTTGCTGAAAGTGTTTGCCCTCTGCTGGCGAGCATTTGTACCTAATATCCAAGCTAGGTTTAATAATTCTAACTATGATTGGTGTTTTATTATGGAGAGAGCATATCAACTTGATATACTCGAATGGATATAAGAGCGAATGACAGGAAAGTTTGAAACAAAGGAAGAAATTCTAAAATAGAAATATCGTGGAAAAATAGAAGCAAAATCTGAAAATGTTTTTAAGGCAAAGAATGCTGTTAAGCCTCCTGAGGAAGGTGAGGAGGATTCAGAGGAGAAAGAATATATAGGCAGTCCAATTAAAATCAAAATTAGTGTGAAAGAGAATTTTACTTCTAGCTTCTTTAAACTACCAGGTTATATACCAATTAATATCCAGGTGTGCCTCAAAAGATGTTTTTCTCATTCTGAAGTCAAAAAAAAAGGCTCACTTAAATTCTTCTTAGAAAAATGCGGTCTTAAGACTAAAGCTGACATGCTATACAATAAAATGTAGAAAATCTATTCAGAAGCGAAAAAAAGCTCCTTTTCGTCAACTGTGAAAAATATGCATGAAGTAGCACATTACTGTATTATAGATGCACTACGCTGTCAAGAGCTTTTGGTCAAGCTAAGTCAAATAAATAATTACAGAGAAGTCGCTTCAATAGCTTATATATCTTTATTCGACTCACACTACTATGCGAATGGAATGAAGGTATGAAACCTTCTGGGTGCTTACGCTTTTAAAAGAGATATAGTAATTAGTACAAGAATATTTAAAAACACAGAAGAGTAAGTATCCTGGTGTATACATATTTTCATCTAAAAAAGAGATTGAAATAAGAAAACCTGTAACAGGATTGGATTTTGCTTCATTATATCCCAGTCTCATTATGGCTTACAATCTCTCTCCATATAAAATAATACTAACACATAGAGAGGCTAATATTGCACAAAATAATGGAAGCAAGTTGCATAAAATTGAGTTTCCATTTAATAACTGCACTATTCAAGCTTGAAGTATAAGGCATAATAATCAATTCGAAAAGAAGGGTTTATATCCTGTTGTATTAGAGGATTTATTCAACAAGAGAGTAGAGCTTAAAGCATATCTTGTCTCATTAGGAAAGAAGAAGGAACGACTTGGGAAGATGATAAGTTTAGCTAAAAAAAGAGGCAAAAGGATTCCAGAGAGTTTAAATTTAAAATATTTATCTGTATACTTCAATTACGATTATTTTGATTCGAAGCGAAGGTATATATGAATACTTTCTATAAAGAGGCCGGAAACTCAAAATCTCTAATCTTTCTTCATGCATTAGCTGAAGGAACTACTTCAGCAGGAAAATACAACCTTAATCTTGTGGCAGAATTCATAACAAAGAAAGGGTTTGGGATAAAATATAGTGATACTGATTCTTTGTATCTTACCTGCCCAGATAGGTATTACAATAAATACAATGAGACCTTCTTTAGAAAAGAACTTTTCAAAGAAGTGTACTAGGCTAAAATGGTCAAAATTACTATGGTTGTGATGGAAAAGTTGCGCAATCAAATAAATGTCTATCTTAGGATAAAAAGTAGAACTTCTTATCTTAATATGGCATATGAAGAGGTATTATTTCCCATTTGCTTTACTGGCAAAAAGAAGTATTTTGAGATTGAACATAAAGTTGAAATAAACTTTAAACTGAAAAACCTTTTCATGAAAGGAATAGATAGCTTAAAGCAAGGTAAATCTCAGCTTCTCAAATTCATTGAAGAAAGGATTATAAGAGAGGCTATGGATATAAATAATACATACTCAATTTACAAAATTGTTGAAGATACTCTTAGAAAAGTACAGAACAAGAAATGGAATTTTAATGAATTTATTATAATGGGTACATAGAATCCTAAGAAAAAAAATCTCTGCAACAATTGCTTTATGGGATGTATGAAAAATAGAAATGAGGAGATTCCTAATCCTGGTGAATGGTTTAGCTATGTAGTCATCAAAGGCCCGCCTCTTTATAATGAACAGGGTAGAAAAGTACCACACAGAGTTGAAGATTATATGGAATACATAGATATAGCAAAAGAGCAAAATATGAAAATAGATATTAATTATTATTTAAGCACTACAGTTGAAATGTATGCATGCTTTATCAATGAGGATGAAAAATATCAACTACCTTCTTTATATAAAATCACACAACTTAAAGATTTAGATGAAAAAGAGAAGCAGATTGATATCTATTCTCAGAATAAGGCAAAAAAATGGCTTAAAAAATATATAAAAACTTTACAATAAACATTCTAGGTATTTTGATGATTTATCTAAAGTGGATATAGATGAAATCATCAATAAGTACTCTTAGCTGAAATTTTTACACCCCTGCTAGAAAACTTATAATATGTATATCATAGTTAGAAAAAATAAAGAATATATGCGCAAATTTCTGTACATAATATTCTATTGTACCTATAAAATACAAGACGAAATTGATACTAAAGCTTTGGCATATACCCAAAAGCATAAAGGAAGATGCTTAGCTAAAGTTAGTTCTAATACATATTTATAGGCATGTAAGAAAAAACATCAATGGGAGGCATCATATAAAAATATGAAACAGAATTACCAATGGTGTAATATTTGCCCTAATATACTAGAAAGAACATACTGGTATATATTTGAGAATTTATTACATAAAAAATTTCCTCTTTGAAAACCTAAATTCTTAAAAGGATTATATCTAGATGGTATAATAAGGAGCTAGACTTGGCCTTCAAATATAGTAGTAATCAGCATTATCAAATCATGCCTTTTTTTCACCCACAAGGGCAGATGAATCTAGATGCACAAATTTGTCATGATTGGAAAAAGAGAGTATTATGCTACAAGGAAGGAGTAATTCTCATTACTATACCCTACTGTGTAGTAGACTTAGAAACATTTATAAAGAGTGTCTTATATACATTTGGTTATCTCTTAATATCCATCTAGGAGGCAATATAGGCTCTTCCTTAATATGTATTAATTGTTCTCTTACAAAGGAATGCCGGGGTCCCGATTCATCTAAATAATATAAAATGAGCATAGGAGGATTTTTTTCAACAACAATTCTTCAAATTTTATATAGGCTAGAAGACCATATTGGATCTGTGATTCTGCATCGTTCAAAAGGATCATTTTTTCATTCTCTAGGAGCAAGCAAAAATTAGATAGTAGTACCCTTTAATAGTCATAGTTTATCAATACTTATTGGATGATTATATTTTACCGATAGTTTGAAATATACTTGCTTAAGTTTTGTGGCATCATTGAGACTCATTCCAATTAACCAAGTAGGAGTATCATTTATGTTATTAACAATTCTTTGTGCAAATCATTTGCATTTTTTACAGCATTTGCTAGTAGATAAGAAAAACTTTATTGTATATTGATTTTTAAAAACCCTTAATTTGAATAATCTGGCATAACGATTAACCATAGCCAAGCTTGTATGCCTGAAACATGCTTTAGTTCTTCGGATGTTAATATTGTGTTTATCCATTATCAATATTATACTTTTTATAAACTCACAACCTTCATTACATTGCAATAGCTGAGCCCAGTTAAGAGGATTGTCAGGATTATTATATATACTCTTAAATGCTTTCATGACTTCTTCACTACTTTTTGATATTAAAAAAATAAAATCTTTATATCTAGTCGTGAAGTCTATAACTAATAATATATAGTAAAATATTAGGCCATTATCCAACAAACTCGTATCCACATCTTCATCATATGGTATTTCAATTAAATCGCACTAGTGTACAGAATTCGGTTTTGTAATTTTAGAGTAACTGGCATAAGGTATATTCTTCAATAGAGGATAAAAAATTTGATACATTGCTTGGCTATCAAGCCATTTTTTTTATATCATTAAATAGAAAGTTGTAGCCAGCTTTCTTACAAGTGTCTCACAATTCTTTAACATTTTGATAGAGACCCTTGGGCTGATAATATAGCTTCTGTAAGGCAAGATGTCGGTCAAGATTATATACTTTTTGGAAATCAATAAGAATCGTAGATTTTTGTAATGTCAAATTTTGATCTTTAACTTTTTTACTCTTAGTGATTTCTTGATCAAGTTCATAGGCTTTTTGTAGATCAATATAAATCAAAGATTTTTCTATTATACTATAGTAAAAAAACATGAAGGAATTATAGCAAAGTAATCAAAAACTCCATAAAGTAGTATCTCAATTAGCAGAATCAAATAGAAATTTCGAACAATATTTATATACTTTAGAAAGAGTTATTGAAATACGAGAAAAGAGAATACGATTTCTTGAAGAAGAGTTAAATAAGCTATTGAACTTTCTAAACAAGACAAAGAAGAATTAATAGAAGAAATTTCAAAATTAAAAAGAATTGTCTGATAGCTCGAAGATGAAAATAAAAAGAAAAACAAAGAAATTTCAAATAAGGATAGATTAATATCAGAATTCGATGAGCGAGAGACAAAATTAAAAACCTGAATACGAGAAATATCAAAATCAGCTGGAAACATGCCTAAAGCCCAAGATTATACAACCAGATTAGTGGATGAGAATGAATAGCTTAAATAAGAAATAAATATAATAAGAACCAATCAAATAAATAGGATTAACAAAATAACCCAACAAAAAAACTGTATTACAGACCTGCTTTGTCAAAATTTTGTATTATCATTATTGAGATATTGAGATAGATTAAATCTTAGAAATATACAAGAGGCTTTACAAAATACACAGGTATAGAATTTTGGCAAAAATGAATCTGATTCTGATAAAAATTCTCTAGACTTGTATAATTCTGATGATAATATAGCCACAATAGCCAAGTTGGCTGATGCAATAGACTGATCCCTAAAAGATACAACAATATATAGAACTCTTTTAACAAATCAAATTAAAAGATCAACAAGATCAATCTGACATAAATATACTAATCTGCAACAAGATCTGGTGAATGAACAAGGGAACCATGATATATATAGGCAAGAGCGCAATCAAGCAGTGCAGAAGCATGGTCAGTTACGAACTAATGCTCAGAATCAAGTAAACAGAATGATAAATAATATAGCAAGAAAGCAAACTCGTATTGGTGAATTGCTGGGAGAAAAGCTAGCCCTTCAGCTAATATATCGAAGGTGCAAAGCTAAGGTTGACTTGGCAGAATTCAATCGAGTCTGGGTATTTAATCGATATTAAAAATGGAAGGCTCGGGAAATTAATTCTCACCAGAATATTTTAATTTTAAATTAACAAATTTTTGCACTACAGAATAACTCACCTAATATACAACAAATAGGAATGGCAGGAATATCGCAACCATTTTTTAACTGAAGCGACGATATTTCAGATTTTCTTGTGAAGCTAAGATTATATTTGCAAAACCAAGGTGTAAATCTGGTAAATAATGTAGGAGGTCTACCAACAAAAAAAGAAGTAGCTATGGGATATTTAAGAGGCTGTATAAGAGGAAGAACTTTAGAATGGTTTGATAAAGAAATTACCACAAAGCAAAATTAGAAATTAGCAAACTTACTTGATAATACAAGGCAAGCTAACATAGTAGCAGTAAATGGACATACAGCTATTCAGATAGGAGCTAATAGAATAAATGAGGCCCTTAATCAGCAAGCTGTAGAAGGTCTTTGGGATGAAGTTTGGCATATAGCAGGAGGCCGACCTACTAATAATGCTCCAAATGCTCTCAATGCTAATGCTGGTAATACCATAGTTGTACCTGGAATTCATTTTGGTCAAGCCATATGGTGGTTAAAAACTCATTTTCCTACAGTAAAAGAGGAGCTTCAGGATATGATATATGAAAGGGGAACATGACCATAGATGAATTATATAAAAAAATATTACGAATAGATAGACGAGTCAACTATAGATCTGAAAAATTACATAAAAAGTTCTTAGATGCTCTTCCACTTCCATGGCTTAAAAAAGCTGAAGATATTGGCGAATATTTGCTATTGGATGAATTAGCTAAAAAACTTTATGAGATAGAATTACACTGAATAGCTAGATATAAAAGAGATAGAATATCTGATTCATTAGTTTCTCAGCAAGCATCTCGAGAAATATATGAACCCTTACTCATTTCAACTCCTCAACAGTAAGGAATTTCTTTAGAAGATATGCAAAAAGCAATCCAAAATGCACTAGCATAGCAAAAAACTGAATATCAGTCTTTATTAGAAAAGCAAAAAGCTAATTACTAATCACAAATGGCCTAGCAAGCTGTCGAACCAGTTAAACAACCGAGAGGTCCCCATCATTATTGCAATCAGAAGAAGGTCTCAAAAATAATTATATAGCTGAATACTTAAAAGAATTAGGTTTATTTAATAAAAATAATTTAGACTCGGCTTATTCTGTAAAACTCTTTCAAAGACCTCACTCTCAATGAAATGAAATTTCTGCTAGGATTGATAGAATAAAAAATACAATCAATGAAGATAGAGATGCGGTAAATCAATTAACTAATCAATTTCAAAAAATATACATATATAAATGTGTTATTTGCGAAGAGACATGTCATAGTAAAGATAGTTGCTCTAATAAACAGATAGCACGATCTAATTTCAATTGGTCTGCTTATTTTAAGCCTTTTATACCTATAAATTTTCAAAACACATTCCCAGATTCGGATAATGAGAAAGAAGGTTATGATGAAGAAAATAATAGGTGGACCGGATATGATCTACTAGTAAAAAAAAACAGGTACTAATAGAAAATAACAAGCCTGAAACATATAATCAGCTATTGTCTAAGCTTTCACCACCAATATGAAAAATGTGCTTGTTCCGAAAGGCTTTGGAAAAGAAGTCAAAAAAATTAGATGAGTGGATTTTATTTTTACAGTACTTGCATTGTAATATAAATGATCTATCGATTCCTGATTCTTTTTTAGATACTGGAAGTAAATTCAGTGGAATAAATAATCCAGCAATTTACACACTTGGATGGAAGATTGATGAGCTATCTGATTTTGCTATAAAGGGCAATTCCAAACATACTACTGATTCATTAGGATGGTACACGGATGTGCCAGTTACTATGAAGGACAAAGAGGAAAAGATAGTCACAGTATTGGAAATTTTGTATATATAGATAATGGCGAATCTAAACCAATGCTATTTTTAGGTATGTCAAATATTCAAAAGCTCCAAGGTGTTCCTGAGCCAAATAAAAACCAGTTTCGCATAAAGTTACATGAAAAGACCTATGTTATTCCAACTTATAGCAAGGCCCTAGTAGCTAAAGATTTGCTAAAAGAAGAGCAAGAATCATCATCTCAGGTTTTTGCTAATTCTTCTAACCCAACTAGTAAGGACTTAAAAAAAAATATGAAAATTTTGAAAAGTGCCTCTTGAAAACTGAGAAATAGCTTGACTTGGTATTAAAATTTTAGTGAAAAGGTGCTCTAAGCTTATAAAAAAAAAGATCAGATACGTAATAATATTTTTAATAATTTTTAATAATTTATTAAGATCAGATTCCCATCTAGATATATCATTTTTAAAAGAATTGACTATTCTATTTTTTTCCACCAGAGAAGATTCACCTTCTGCCTCTATACTAATCTTTTTTTTGACTAACCTTATCTTTTCATTCGCTAGTTACTGTATTTAGCCTTATATAAGAATTTGCACCATCTCGAGGATACTCTATATGAATAACCTTATCTTTTTGTATATTAGCAGAGGAGCTATCATGCTTAGCACTTACTAGCTGTAAAGATTTTTGGTTATTTTCTGAAATCTGATCAGAGATGCTAACAGATTCTATGATTCTACACTATTTCTTAGTCAGTTCAGGAGGCCTCTGATTATCAATGATTTTTTGATATATTGTTGCCCCTATATGATGTTTTTTACATATAATATACCAAGCATCTGGAATATTATTTTGAGCATTTCTGATTTCTTCAATAGCTTCAGATGACAAGTAGGTGGCATCTGATCTAAGAAATTTATGAGTATAGATTAATAGTTTTTTACTTATAATTTGTTAATAATAAATTTGTATAATACCAATAAAAAACTTGTAAAAAATTTATTCG
>CAJVPU010001759.1:0-12055 GCA_910591775.1 Dentiscutata heterogama | reverse complement strand
ATACTTTATTATTTGAAATAATATCTGGGTTATATTCTAAAATCTTTAAATATATAAATAATTAGGTTTAAATAATACTATAATTCAAAATTCTTTGCTATATTGAATTTTTAATATTAAAAGTTTACTATAACAAAAGTAAGTAGTATTAACTTACTCAAATAAATGCAACTTTTAAATGTAATATTGAAAAAATTATATTATAATAACTTAAGCAATAAGTTGCTACATATTATTTAATATCTCTACCTACAATATTATTAATTTGAATTTCTTTCTCAAGTGCTGAATTAGCTATATGAGATAATTTAAAAAATTGAGCAATTAATATTGCTTGAGATAAAATATGTTTAAAAAAAAATTCTTTTATAATATCTTTACAGATAAGATTTAGCCAATAGGCTATACATGACACATTCATTATATAGAAAAATTTTTGTGTAATTATTTGCCTTGCTGCTATGATATTTGTACCACTATCACCTACTACTACACAAATTTTTTTTTCTCCAATTTGATTAATCATTGTTTCAATTTTTTGAGCAAGAAATTTTGCTATATGTCTTGAATCTGAATAGTTATGTAAAGCATATAAATGCTCTTTTTGATCAGGTGATAAAAGTAAAAAATTTCAAATTGATTGACCCTGTGGATCTGTCCAACCATCAAGAGCTATAAAAAGATTAAATAAAAATAATATTATATATTATATTTAATTATAAAAAAGAAAATTTAATAATATTTATATACTAAGAGTAATATTATTTTTATTTCTTGGTTTACTTTCTATTTTTGCTTCTACTTGAACAACTTGCTTACTAAAAATTCTTCCTGCAAGTGTTTTAGGACTTGAAATTTTAAAGCCTAGTCTAAGGTTCTAAAGCTATGCATGAAATATTTTGTTTCTAGCAATGTTAAATGAAATACCTGCACATACAAATACACAGCACATGCTATTTTCTAAATAATCTTGACTTTTTGAAGGTAGTTCTTGATTTTTAACATATTTAAGAATATCTTCTTTATTTTTTTGATCAGTTTTTTCTTTTTTATTTATACTTTGATTCTCATCATCTTTTGTTAATTCCTTAAAATAAAAAGGTTGAGCTTCTATTAGTGCATTAGAACAATTATATATGATATAAAATTTAAAAGTTGCTATATCTGCGCACTACCACTTTTCTAAACAGTATCTGCAACTAGCTGAATAATGACCACTTTTTTTTTTCTATCTGGTTGAAATGTTTCTAAACAGATTAAAAGATCTACTAGGTACTTTTTGTTGTTTACTACTACTAGCTAATTCAGAACTAGAAATTGTAATAAATTCTTCTTCATCAATATCATTAGATAACATTTTGAAACAAAAAAAATTATCATTATATATAATCTAAATGCAAAATTTTTATGTTGATTATTATTATACTGTACATATTAATGACTTAAAAATATATCTAAATTACCCAATTGGTAAAGATACAAAATTAGCTCATTAGCTCTATTAATTAATTAGTTTTTACTATAATATATAAGCTAGTTAAGCCATGTATCTTTACCAATTAGTATTACTGTATTATATAAAAATCAAATGTAAGTTACCTAAGTAAATAACAATTGCTAGTATGTTATATATCATAACTTATTTTAATCATAATCTTTAATATATTCTACAAATATCTATTTTAGCCAACTTTAATAATATTCAGTTTTTCTTAACTTTAATTTTCTATAGTATGTTCATCAATATTCCTTAGCAGATTTTATAATATTCGAAAGTTTTACATTTATCTCATTAACCTATTTTATTAAAATAAGAAAATTCAAAATTAAATACTCAATTAAAACTATTCCTATCAGATTTCTGATGATGATTAAATACTGTGAGGTCAGGAAAACGTGACCTAAAAGATGCCGCGCCAACTCATGTTAACCTGATTATAACGATCTCTTACTAAAAAAGGAGTTGCCGGTGAAATATTGGATATAACGAAGAAATTAGATATACCCCGGATAATTAATATAGCAAAGATAATAAATATAATCGATTTAATAGAGATAATAGTTTTATTAGTTATAGGAGATATCATGGTTATAATCAATTTAATAGTTTTATTAGTTATGCTCAATTTAATTGATATAATGGATATAAGGGAAATAATCATTATTTCGTTACTAAGTAAAACTTTATTATAAATTAAGCCGTTCCCACCCCAAGGAAAATTATGTTCCATTGGTCTCAAAATAAATAAGTCCCAAGTTTATTAAATAAATTGCCCATAAAATTACATAAATATTATTGCGCTAAATACACTCTTTAAACCCTAAAAAGCTATAAGTTGCCATTCATTCTATTCTTGTTCACGTGACCTAGAGTCAATGAGAGAAGTAACCGAAGCCTTAAATCACCACCACCAAATCTAACACACCTCTTTCGAAAGGTTACTTACCCAGATTACACAAGTTTTTGGATTGTGAAGCGACCGAGTCGCAGTCCTTTTTGGTCATCATAATACCTTAAATTCAACCTTTTCTATTTTAATTCCTTTATAGTAATAATTCACAAAATTGTTCATACTCATAGTATACCCATATTCATTGTTGTCTTTATAATAATTAGATCTTAAATATCTTTTAATTATTATTGTTTTTTCTTTTCTAGCTCTAATATATTTTATTAGATCTAAATTATATTGGATTTTTGAATGCCTTTTCTACTCCAATTCCTCATACTACTAGTAATATCATATATTCTAATACCATTCCTAATCTCAGTAAATTTTTATAATATTCAAATGTTTATATTCATTATTGTTAGCCACTATTCCTTTAAAATAGTGTCTTATACTCGTCTTTTCTACTTCAATTCCTTTATAATATCTCACTTCAGTTTTAATAGTATTCAAACACTTCATATTATCCTTCTCAACTTCTAATTTTATAATATTAAATGTTCTATCAGCATTATCTATTTTTGCATGTTGATTATTATATATAAGTGCTTGGCTTTATTTTTTTTTATATTAATAACTAATCTTAAATATTTTACTATATTCCTTATTTCACTATCTTATAGATAACAAGTAAACCTTTATCTATTTAAAATTTAGTTATAATTTACCTCATTTGTTATATGACGATAATATTATTTTTTTTTTACTATACTATACTAGTAACATCTTTATCTACTTACAACTTATACCTTCAACTGCACTCCTATGGTTATGTAACAAGGTTTGTATTTACTTCATATTATTTAGAAAGAGAATTTATTAGCTTACTAATCTTCATATTTTATATTTATATGTAACTTTATACTATTACTAGATATACATATATTATAATATTTTACTATTTTATATTTATTTTATTTACTACAAATACTAAAATGTTTAATTATGCATATTGGTATGCACTTATTAAATAAACAAACTCTGTATGCATGAACCCTACTGATCTAACTGATATATCTTTATAACTTACTAGGGTTTGATTACATATTATAGTTACTATTACTGAATTTTAATTTTCGTCTTTTTTCTACATTGGCTACAAGTATGCCATATGTTCTGATTAGATTAATTAGTAGAAACTGCAGAAAAATAAAGACAAAAATAGTATTGCAAGCTTGACTACTTTTTTGCTGATCTTCAATTAATCAATTTTGAAAAGGTCAAAATGCAATTTGTAATATTGAAGCTATCTATATAGTATTGCTATGATAAACTTTAACTATATTATAGTATTCTATTTGATCTGGCTTAAAAGATAATAAAGCATTAAAACTACTTCATTAATAATATTGATACTATATTAAAGTATATTAGTATAATTAGCTAGTTATTATAATTATATTTATTACATATATTTTTATATGAATTTTTTGTAATAAAATATCATTATTTTTATAAAAATAATCCTATATATTGATAAAATAAATAATATTAATACAATTAACTCTTTATAAGTAACTTTTATAAATATACCTTTATATTATTTGATTTGTTTAATTTTTATAAAAAATTTGTCTAATTGGTTAATAATAGAGTTATTATCTAGGTTGGTTGACCCATATGGGTTATAGGTCAAAAATTGCTCTAATCTGGGTCTTAAAATAGAAAAAATATATTAAAATAATACTAAATAGTAAAGCTCTTACCAGGGTCATCTGACCCATGCAGGTCAGCTTCTTAACAGATTATGGGTCAAAAATTGGTCTATTAAAATATAGTAATCTAGTAATTCTCATAAGTAGAAAATAAACGAGCAAGAGCAAAAAATTTTTTAATACAAAAATCTGAAAAATTTCATTTAAATATTGAAGTGTAGGCTGCTCTTTATACGTATTAATACCATTAATAGCCAATTAAAAGTCACTATATTAACTTTTAAAGATTAACTTTAAAAACTTTATAAACTTTCTTTTGACCCATTAACCCGGGTTAAATCTCTAGTTAACAAATATGTTATAAATAAAAGGTATTATATTTCTAGTTATTACAGTCTTTTACTATCTTTGGCCAAATTATAATATGTATTATTAATATAGGTTTAATATTAAAATTATTATTATATATTAACATAACAAGTTACTAGTAATTTATATATATGAATACATATCAAGGTACAGTACTGCAGTATTGTATATACACTCCCCTGACAGTGATAACCAGAATCTCAATAATCACAATAATCTAACCTAATTTGATTATGATTGTAACCATATATAAAACAATTTTTTTTTATATACAAATCGGTTTTAGTTGAATAAGCAAAGTTGTATATTATAATGATTAGCATATAATCTAAAAATTTTAAAAAATTTAATAAATTTTTGGGAGTTATTTTTTAGCATTTTAGTTCGAAGTAAACAAAAAAAAAAAATAAATAAATAAAATTTTTATATGGCAATACATTTCTAAACTGTATTATAAATATTTATTAAAATTTAATGAAGTTATTCCTCAAGTTCTAAAGCATCTAGAATTAAATTTTTATAAAAAAAAACTAAAAAATTCTTGAGAACCAATGGGTTTAATTAAAAATTATAATCTTAGAAAAAATATATTTTTTTATATCTTAGAATTTTATATAATAAAATATTAAAAATTTATAAAAACATAATTCTAAAAATAAAATATATATATCATGTTATATCATACAATATATGCTTTTTTTTTATTAGACTATTTTATATAATTTTTACAATGTTTTATTATACAGAGTTTTAGATACAAAAGAATACATTTTTTTTAAAATTAAAATTTTTAATTAAATCTATCGATTCTCAAGAACCTTTTAGTCTTTTTTTATAAAAATTTAATCCTAGATGTTTTAAAACTTGAGGAATAACCTTATTAAATTTTAATAAATATTTATTAATATGTTTAGAAATGCATCGCCATATAAATATTTTATTTATTTTTTTTTCTTTGTTTACTTTGATTTAAAATGCCAAAAAATAACTTAAAATTTATCAAATTTTTTAAAACTTTTAGATTATATGCTAATTGTTATAATATACGACTTTGCTTATTTGACTAAAACTGATTTGTATATAAAAAAATTGTTTTATATGTGGCTATGATCATGATCAAATTAGGTTAGATCATCATAATTATTGAAATTCTGGTCATTACTATCAGGGTACAGGTAGGAACGTCCCAAATAAGGAAACCATTTTTAACTCAAGACCAATAATCATGTATTTTAGTTAGCCAATCAAAATTGTGAATTTATAATTAATAATAAATTTACAAAAACCACAAAATATTTCTAATAAAGTAATTTATAATAAATAATTTAAGTAACCCCAATTACTATACGTATTAAGATCACAGGAGGATTTATTACCAATTCATTTATAATTTATTATTTAATAAAAATATTTAATAAAAATATATATTATTTATTTATTATTTATTTAAAAAAATATATATTGTAAAAAAAAAATCTACATTAAAATTTAAAAAAGTTTTTTTTTGCTTGATCTAACAAATTATCCATTGTTGCTATATCACCCATCGCATCTTCAACATCAGAATCATCTTCGTCTGCACTTCTAACATTTTTATCCATAAATTCCTTTTTGCCTAAATCTTTCATCATACTTACTTTTATTGCTTCAACATTACTCTTGATTGCGTTTTGTAGATAGTCTAAACATATTTGACACTTAAAGTTACATTTTTGTAAGCAACGGCTATGATATCTATGCCCACACGTGAGAACGTTACCATCATTGGAACAGTTAGTATAGTTAGTACAATCGTAATACAAACAATCACATAAAACTTTAATAAATAGTTTTCTAGAGATAACGAAACCTCTCAGAAGATGGCGATTAGTTATTTCATAACCTAATGATAGTAGCTTATAAGAGTTAATATTATCATCGGATGAATTAATAGTTAAAGGATACAAATATCATGCTTTGTAGATCTTCGTAAAAACTTCTAAAAGCAACACAGCACATTTTCAAGATAGTATATGCAACAGTTTCGGCTTATATGGATACTTCATAGAATTTACGAAATATTGATGGAAAGTATTATCATCCTGATGCTAAAATATAAAATGTGCCTCCTTTTGCAATTGACTTGCTGTGAAAAACTTGGCCGTACGTCATCGAATTATACTATGGACAGTTTTTACAAGACAATCACTTAGAGATGCAAGATGATTAGTAACTAGATTCATCATTGGATGATTAGTATCTATCCAAAAAAAAATGTCAGAAAAAAATATCAAAGGGAAATGCTTATAATTTCTTCGATCAAATTGAAGAAATAAATTACACTAACAATGCATACAAGCTTCTTCGTATGCCGCTAGTTTCCTTCTCAATGGTGAACTACATAAACATCAAGAACTAAAGGAATTAGGTTATCTAAAAGATCAGTTAGATATAAAAATTTTAAATTTTTGCAAGTGTGGCCAAATTTTGAATAAATAATATTAGATATATCAAGCCACGCAACATGCATAAGATAGAGAATTAAATCAATTCTCCAAGAGTGAGGTTTTTTTACCAAGATTTTTTTTTTTACTAAAAATTTCTTTGTAAATATCATTAAAAAGAAATGAATTTTTCTTATAAACAAGTTCACGACCATTCAAAGACACATAGAGAGGACCCATAATAGGCACAAATAATACAATGAATAGAGAAATGACTTCATTGTTGAGAAAAGGCCAATATACAATGGCCTTATAAATAAAAAATTGACCAGACCAATTCGCAACAACAGGAATTATGTAGTTGGAAAGATATCCTTGTATTAATTCTTGATCATGTACAATTCAAAGTGCATTTGTATAATTCTCTACACTTTTCAAATTGCCTTTGACGAAATTAAAAAGAATAGTGTTCTGAATATGCTGATCAACTTTTTTTTCCACTAACCTATCATTATAACTGTGCAATGTTAGTCTCTCTATAACCTCATCGTCAGTGTACTTACCTGTATGGCCCAGTCTACACTCATTATAAGGAATACCAAGGTTTAAATGAACTGTTCATTAATATGTTTCATAATTAGCTTATTATCAATAATTCTTGGGTTGAGTGCTTCATTAGATGAAATTGCTGATATGGGACATGAGTTTGCTATTATGGTTGCTATATGTGCTGAACGAGATGTACTAGTAGAGTTAGCCTGCTGTAAAATGTGAATATTGTGGTAATCATCAATATTCAGCACAAAAGCATTGCCTGAATTATTAAAAAAGAATTTTTCACGTATTTCTCATGGGTATCAGCAACTCTTTTCTTTCTTTAATCTACTGCTCTTGATGTTGTAGTAATACTGAGATTTGCCAACGTATCTAAGCCTTCATTACTTGTATCTACAGAATCCAAATAAAATGCTACATTGAACTTAAAGGAGTTAATTTTTGAATTATTTAATGACACAAGAAGATAACAAATATGAATGATTAATTTCTTCATACGATTTATGGTTTTTTCACTGTGCTCAAGTGGCCTAGCTACTAAATAAAGTTGATCAAGAAAATTTTCTAAACACTTATTTGTTTGAAATATCTCCTGCAATTCTTCATACGAATAAATAGGATCTTCCTTCTTTATATGCTCTTTTTTGTAAAAAATTCTCATCATGGCTTCAATAGTCCCAACGAGATCAATCATACTTGCCTCCTCCATATCTTCTATTGTAGTTCCTACATCTCTATATGTAATGTCTATTTCTTCTCTAGCTGTAACTTCAACTTCTCCACTTGAGATTCTTACCTGTTTGGCTTCTCTTCATAGTCTTTGTTATGGATTTTCTACATAATTCATATAACAATTATGACATAACTTACCGCCTTTCACCTATTTTTCCTCAGTTAAATTATTATTTTCTGCTTCCTCCTATTTTTTATCCTTTAAAGAGCAAAATACAGTTGGTCCAGTAGTTTCGCAATTTATGCAACACTTAGAGTCAGTCATTGTTTTACTGAGCAAATTTAATACAAGGGTCAAATGATTTAGAATGATTTAGCCAATTTTCTTATAGTATGGCATGAAAACTTCAAGTTTTTCTTAATGCGCTTTGTGGGTTCACAGAAGAGTTAAGCCACCCGAGTTTCTGAAAAAAGTATTGTAAAATGTATAAAAAAAATCTTTTATTAATTGTGTAATAATCTACAGATCGGGACACTCAGGACATTTCTACCTTGACTGTCAGGGTGTACCTACCTCAATTTTAAAATTATTTTGTAGATCTCAATGTTAGTGAAACAAATGAAGTATTCCATTCTTAAAAAGTATATTGATATACATACTTTAAATAGTATAAATTAATTATCTAGGTAAATGTTTTCTTATTTGTAGATTACTTTCTATAAATGTATGTTTATCAGGTCTATCTTGCATAGAAATTTCTAATTTAGACTTTTATGCATTATTTTTATCAAATAGGTAACTTACATCTAGCTAAAATATTGTTTACCTATTCGAAATTTTTTTTTTTTTTGGTAATTCCTGAATTCAATAAATATCAACAAGTTTATTCAAAGAATCAGTAGATTTTTGACAATAAATAAATTTTCTTGAGTTCATAATCTGCTATCTTGTTATATTAATTGCAGATTCCATATTTACTGGTACCGGTAATATATATATTTACTTGTAATATATGTTACAATTGCTACATATTTTTAGTACATTATACATTTATTTATAGTATAACTATATGTAGTAATAATTATGACATGTAGTAATAATTATGACATGTAGTAATAATTACGACATGTAGTAATAATTATGACATGTAGTAATAATTATTACGTGTAGTAATAATTATTACTTGTTGTAATAATTATTACTTGTTGTAATAATTATGACATGTAGTAATAATTACGACATGTAGTAATAATTATTACATGTAAAAATTATTATTACAATTATTACTTTTGTAATAAATAATTATTACATTACGACAAATTGTATTTTGAATTACGGCACCAATCATTACATACGACATATGTTATTTTTTAATTTGCAAATAACACATGTCAATTATAATAGAAAATGACGCGGAACATACATAATACGGTTGTTTTTTAAAGTTTAAATTCAAATTGGAAAACCGACAATACTTTAAAACACCTTGACGTAAACTACAGAGTATGCCATGTGTTCTATCGATGAAACATACCAGTAAATTTGACTCAACTTTTAATAAGTTGCGTAAGCTGAATATTTTTTGGCATAACAATAATCTTTAGCGGTTCCAATAGTTGTACTTAATGAATCTAATACAAAATTCATAATTTTCTCGTGTGATATAAGGGTTTACGACATCGATTAACAGATTTATCCTTGAGAAATTAGTAAGTATTCAAATGTATTTGCAAGTATACATTATTGGGCAAAAATTGTCGAATAACGGTAATTTGGTAAATGAGCACTTACCGCTCTGCGGCAAGTGTAGCCAATCATTTGCCAATTACCGTATTCGACAATTCGCACAATAATGGTGTTATCCGGCAATTTATGAACATGATTGGTAGGAAGTCGCTCGCTGAGTTTTTAATTGAATTAACATAACTACATCGTAACACATGAAAAAAATAACAAAAATAAATTTTTTCATGATCATATGAGTTTGCCAGATAAAAATAGATATCTTACATAAATATTTTTATTTTCATAGGCAGAAGTTTGTTTGATTGGTCAAACTTTGTAAGTCATTTGTAGATCAACACATAAATATCAGTCAATCGAATTAATCGATTTTGATTGTTTTAATTCGCTAGCGCCAATATATTATTAAAAACAGAAGGCTTGAAAGCCTGTATAACAATAAGAATACAAGCAAAAACATTTTATATGTTTATAATAGTAATGTATGTAAAGTAAAATAATATTTATTACAACTAAGAACACAAACAAAACCTAATAACTACGAACATCTAGAATTAATAAACCAAGCATGCTAAGTACAAACTAATACGAACCTAAATCAAGTTTTAAACTCTACAAAAATTCATTACTTCATTAAATTCATTACTTCATTAGAAAGTAAGCTTTTAACGCACTAACTTCAAAAAAAAAAAAAAGCTTTCTTATATATAATAACATATCAAGAGGAAATTTACTGCAAAAAAAGTTAACTTCATTAATACTTTTTGTTTTAACTAAACCATGCTCATTTAAATACAACCTAGCAGAAATATCTTGGCAAAAACATTCGCGACTGCCTTACTTAAGTCAGTTAATTATTTATGGCATAAAACTGTATATAGTCTTATTATATGGATCAATAGAAAGCGAATAAAATTTTCTTCTAAGTAAAAGTTTTACGGGATTTTGATTCTTTTGTACAGTGAATGTTGACACTTCGTTAATGCTATGAATGATATTTAGAATGATTTTTCATTAGTGAAACGTTACATTCTTAAAAAGTACTGTAAAATATATAAATTAGTTACCCGAGCAATTGATTTACATCAGTCAACCAGAAGAACTTCTGCCTATGAGATCTGCTTATTAAGTAGAATTTGAATATCCAACTGACTAAGTTGATTTATAATCCATAAAAAATTGATTCGCGTACAACATTCTTACTAATTGGGAGTCGTAGAACTAACGTTAAGCATTTAATTCTACGGGATCCTTCGGAAACAAGGAATCAACTAATCATCATCACATGAAATCATGCAATGACATCATTTGTTTTTTACTACAGTAACATTAAAAAATTGGCCTAAACTATATCACTGCCCAGCTCTAACTTATGCTGAGTGCTTAATCATGTGCTGTGATAATTACGAAGGTATCTCTGGATCCTTGTCCTTGAAACTACCCTTTTAACTTTCAAAATTCTCTAAATTTAAAATTTACAAAATTTTATAAACTTTTGTCGATTGCTTTATGTGTATATACATACGACGTAACGTATGCACGCCAGCAAGCCTTAGTACGCATTTTTTCCAAATTTGGATCATTTGGCAATGTTCCACAACTTCGTTCAAGATTATAAATCCCACGTACGTACGTACGTACGTCTTGATCTGTGATAGATTTAATTTTTTCAATATGATACCATTACCGAATGAATGTTACTATCTAATATTTAATTGCCTCCGGCATAATGATAGTTATTATAATCATAATTATTATAGAGATTTGTTTTCGTGTGCACTTGTAAACCGTCAATGGTGTAGAATTGTTATACCAATATTATGGAGCGAACCAAATCAATATTTTAGTGACATAAGACTTATGAAAATATTACTTTTAACGTTAAACGCTAAAGAGCAATCTCTATTAATTCCTTTTAAAATTGCTCTTCCAAGTTGCCCAAAGCCACTATTTGAATATACAAGTCATATTACATCTATTAACAGTTGGTTGTATTATGACGGAGTAAGTAATTGGCTTAATTATGAAAGATATCATGGAGGACTTGAGCTTGAAAATGCCGTCAGATGTTCTTTAATTGCAATGATTCTACGAACTAGCAAAACTCTTAAACATTTATATCTTGATGAATTTACTTGTAATCAATTAATATTTGAAAATCTTTATGAGAACACTACTGTCACCTCC
>CAJVPU010001758.1:0-12057 GCA_910591775.1 Dentiscutata heterogama | reverse complement strand
AATATTTTTGTTTTTTGTAAAGTTTACTCTTTCCTTGACTTTTAAATATTTTAAAAAAGTAATCTAAAAGAAATATTGCTGTTTTTTCTTTTAGGGTCTTTAGATTCGATATTGTATATAGATATCGTTTCGTTTTAGCAAAAGCGTTTTTTAATTCACTTTCATTTCGTGAATCTTTTTTATTTATTGAAAAAAATAAATAAATTTCAATTTTTAAATTAATATTTTAAACTATTACTGTTACAATTTTACTAATTGCATAAGCCTTATATATAATATTTTCTGCTGTAACACTGTGTGAAGTATTTGCCCGTATCTTACTATGCATATTCTTGACGAAATAGTCATTAAAATTTACTAGAAATAATTTAATTGCTTCTGCTAAAGGATGCCTATTATCTTGCCAATAAAACACGTCTGATAAAAATGCCAATGGAGCTTTATTATAGTTATGTCTTCGCTATCTTAAAGCAAAAGTCCAAACCCAGAAGATTGATTCTAAATATTCCTCAAACGAACCCGAACGAAAAAGGATAGCATAAATGTCAAGTGCTGTAGGAATTATGTTGTCTAATAAATCTATGATCATTCGGTATTCAATATCTTTACATGTAGAACTAAATTTTTTTGCAATTTTATTTCTAATTAAACACCATTCACCATAAGCTAATTCAAGGAGCAGATTAATTCACCACGGTTTTGGCTTTTTTGCCAATTTTTTTTTTCACCAAACACAGAATAAAACATTTTTTCAAAAAAAAAGTAATATACAATTAAAATATGCTGTCGTATGTTCAATGATACATGGAGAGGGCCCAATATAGAAACAAATGAAATAATTTCTGGTGGAATTAAATAATTTTCTTTAAGAATAAAATTTGTGATTGCTTTTCGTACAAACAACTGGCCCGGCCAATCCATTACAATAGGCGTGATCCTGTTAGTCAAGTGCTTAGTATTATGATTAATATTAAAAACTAACTGAAGTGCCTCAATATAGTCCTTCAAGGAATGTAAGTTCTTTTCCTGCAGCCCAACTAAACGTACTGTTTTTATTGAGCGCTCCTCTTTCCGTGCATCGATCGCATCATCATAAAAGTGAACTGTAAGTAAATTGATTATATCAAAATTATTAAAATCCATTTGTCCATTTGAAATCCATTGACTTTTACGTATACTATAAGAAACATCAAAGATTCCATGATAATTATGTATCAAGCGGAAACAAATATTTGAAGCATTAATATTCAAGGGATTGTGGACCGAAATATTATTAAAAATAATTGGGATGGGTGCACAATTTGCCACATGCTTACAAACGCATGTGGCCATATGCTTAACATTTGATAAAGTTGTTGAATTCGGTCTTCTATTCTCATGTATATCGTGATAATTATCCAAATTATAAACAAAAAAGTCATTAAACTTTTTAAAAAAAGAAAAAAAAAATTAATTTATGCATAGATGCAATTTATTAAATTAAAATAAATCATTAACTTTACAATGTACATTATCAAGGAAAAACCTTTGAATTTTTGTAGGATGCTCACATGTAATTTTTTTTTTATAATCATAAACAGTCCTGTAACATGCCGAAACTCCAATACTATGCATTACATTTATAGCCGAAGCCGATGTGCCAGAGGCAGAAAGAAATAAACCCACTTCTAATTTAAATGTATTTGCAAACTTATTTTTTATGCCAGCCATAATGTGACATAAGCCCACAACCGATTTTTTAGCTTCATTTTTATTATAAGCTGATAGGTTGTCTGAAAGTAAGATTTCAGTTAATTGATCAAAAAATCTACATAAGCGAGAATCGGCTTTTTCAATTGTTTGCTGAAAACGAAGTGGGTCCAATTTCAAATCTACATTATTCTTCCGTTGCTTGTATAAAATACTTGAAAGTATTTTAATTTGATCAGAAAATGTTATATTTGTTGGATCGATATTTTCTTTATTTTGTGCTAAACTTCCGATTTGACTTTCATATTCTATAGGGGAGACCATCTCTATAATTTCCTGGGTTGAACTCAATTCATTATATCCATTTAAACCAGTAGGTTCTAAATTTTTTTTTTTTTCTTTTTTTTTTTTTCTATTTTCTATTATTTTTTGATTCCGATTACTTTCAACAATATCCAGGTAATGTGCAAAACAGAGTTCTTGACCAATGTTTAAATATTGAAAATGTTGTAAAGTCCCTTTTTCCTTAGCCTTATTATATGCAAGAGGGGTAAGTGTGCGAAACTTTTCTAAATGTCCATCACAATTGTGTATTAAGCAGGGACCAAAATTTTTTTGAGGCATGTGTTTTTTTTTTTTTTTTATCTTAACCACGGCAAAGCTTGATGCAAAATCTTGACACCAGAAACTGATCATGGCAAAATAGACTGCAGCGTAATGAAACTTGAACTCACAAAACCAACTGCGACAAAACTTGAACAAGGCGAAGCTTGATCACGACAAAAATTGGCTATAATGGAACTTGACAAGGCGAAGCTTGATCACAATGAAATTGATTGCAGCAACTTGACCAAACAAAATTTGGTCCCGGCAAAAATTGATACAACACAAAACAGAAATTTTATGAATTTTAAAACAATCGCACAATTTGATCGATTTTTTTTTTTAACTTTATATAGAATTTATCTGGGCCAATCACAATTTAAATTTTCAGGATCAGCAGATCACTTCCATGCAGCCAATAATAATAAACTTCAACCATACTAGCAAGCATTATATAGCCTTTTATATCTTTTTACTGCTATTTGTAATAATGAGTTAAATTCCTTTTGATGTTGTGGTTGAGTTTCTTTGTTTTTTATAAATAATTGAAAGAAAGCTAAGTCCAAGTATTTCAATTTTGTTTTAATTACATTTGGTAGATTATATTAAGTTGGATTAGCTTAGATTTTGTGTTGAAAGAATTTTAAAAGTAGCTCAGATGATGAAAAGGTATTAATAATTGTATCATTGTTCTAGATTGTTGTATCAAAATTCAGTATACGTGCTTATGCTAGTGCAATAATAACAGAGTTACACCAGGTAAGTGTGCGATCATCTTTAGTATATATTTTTTTTGGGAGATTAGAGGTAAGTACACTACTATATATCTTCTTTGGAGGTGTGGAAGATTCTGTAGTTGTATTAGATTAAGTATCTATATGGTTATCTATATCTTTTTTTGATTAGGTTTGTTATATAGAGTTGTTAGTAATTGGTAATTTTTGGACTGAGCTCTAGAGGTTGTTTTGGATGAGATCCTGAAATAGATCAGGTGTGTTGTGATGATTGGTTACCATACTTGTGACCTGGAATTCTAAGGTATTTGTATTATTTCTCATACTTGTTTGTTTGTTTAGATTATTTCCCACACTATTTTGTTTGTTTGAATTATTTCCTACGCTTGTTGGTTTGTTTTGATCAGATGATATCATCAATATTTTTGACAGAGGTTTGCTAAATTCCCTACTTTGGGTTAAATTTTTTTATGTAATATATAATGGGGTGGTAGTAGTATTATAGATGGTGTTTTTTTCATCTTTGGTTTTAAACATTATCTTTTTCTTTTTTAATGGTGGTAAGTTGTTTGATATAGTAGAATTTTGTTCCCTAGGTTGGTTATCTGAGGTCCCGATAGAATCTATCAGGGTGAGGTTAGGGGATGTTGTCAGAACAAAGAAAGGTTCGAAGGCTTTGTCAGTGAAAAGTAGTGTGTTTCTGTCTCTCTTCAGCTTTGTATAGATATTGTTAGGGTCTATTAAATAATATTTAAAGTAACTAAGAGCTAAAAATATATGAACTATTTGTATTCTTCTATTCAAAAATAATTTTTCTCTCAAATTTTTGTTGTTTTAATAATCTACGGAAAAGAGTTTTTTATTTTTTTCACTATTTTTATATAATTTCTGTAGTTACGATTTGTGCATAATGCTATTTAATTGTAAAAATTTTGGCAAATTGGAATATTTATCTACTAAATTTATAACAATAGGGTTTAATAATCTGAAGCAGGGTCTAATTTATAAATGCATTGCATATAATTATAATATTTCACTATATAGCTTGCAATAAAAAAAAAGCAATACATAATATAATATATTTTCTACTTTTAAATACAAAATTCTTACAATTCTAAAGATATATATATATTCTCATATAAGATAAATTAGTATATATTCGTATATATTTAAAATGTCTAATAAAGTTGACACATAATATTAATATCTGTCTGGTAAAATTGAAGTGTAAAATCATTTAATAATTCAGTTTATTGCTATTTTAACAATTTTATATAAAAATATATATCATTACTTAGCTTAGTCTGATAATTATTTAATTAATTCTTGGTATTAGAGCTTAGATATTATACTTATAAGAAAACAAATGAAAGAATATTTACTATTATAATAATTAAAATATAAATAAATAGGATCATAGAAATTTAACTTTAAGTGGATATTGTGAAAGATTATAGATGCGCTCAAGTATCTTTCTTAGTATAATTGGCTAAAAAATAAGATTGTATACAAGTACTATAATTTAAATATAACTATGACAAAAAAGGTAGTTGAATTCTTTTTTTTTTTTTTTAATTGTGATGATAAGCTATCCAAATTATTTCTATTAATTAAAAATTAAGCCCTAATCTATTAATTAGATGTTCAAGAGTATCCTATATCTTATAAAATTAATAGCAAATCAGTATAATATTTTGTATAGTATATGCTAACTTTAAAACTATACTATACTAATTAGCTAAAATATAACTTCCATTCTAATATTATAACACAGGATTAGTATAGTATAATTTTTAAACAAGTATTTATTGCAATGGACTAGTCAATTAAACAATATTAACTTATTGATCTGCATAACTTAAACATTTATAGGAATATATTTGATTTAATAAAGAACTAATTTATACTGCAACATTTTAATCATTATAATGCTTGAAAATAAGTGATAGCAAACAATTATAAAAAAAAAAGATAGTCATAAGTACTTATCTATATAATCAACCTTTTAAAATCATAAAAGTTCTTATACCAATATGTATTTTTAAGTGTATATACTAATAAAATCAATAAATTTGGCTTTACCAAGTTCAACTATATCAATAAAAGATATAATTAGTCATAAATATCAAATTCGTGAACAACTTAACATAGTGATAACAATAAATAGACACACACATGCATGTACAAAAATATTCATATATATGCTATATCCAGAAAATTTGTTTGTAAATGTTCTTGTCGTTCTGATATTTAATAAATACAAAGAATCTTGTCTTAAATAATAATATATATATATATATTTATCTATCTAAAAAGTATTTAAAAAACAAAATGCAAATATTCTTAAGCACTTCAAAATTCAATAAAAAATTAATATTCAAAAATCCCACAAACCTATATGAAAATTTTTGTAATGCATATATATATTATTTAGCAATTTCTATAAGAACTTTGTCTTCTAAAAAACAAGATATTTTTATAAAAGTTTAAGAAAAATGGAAGACTATATAAAATTTGGATAAAGAAATTATAAAAAATAAAATAAATGATTATTTGCAAACACATTTGCAATCTATTTAATATACACCTTTCACATAAGTTATACCAAAAAATTTAGTTTTTTTATATCTATACTATCTATATCCTCATTCTCTACAATAGGATCTGAAAACCCACACTATAATACAACTACTCAAAAAGCTTCTTTAGCCAATCAAAAAGTGCTAAAAATCAACTCAATAAATTAAATATGTTGTATAATATTGTATAGGATCCTGTACAGTATTATGAGTTTTTAGTTCAAATCAATAAAACTAAAAAGAAATTTGAAGCTGAAAAAAAAAAAAATTAAAAGATCATACTACTGCACAAGCCAGAAGTTAAGCAAAAAAATGTGAAGCTTTGGAAAACAGAGGGGAAGTTATTAAATACAATTTACCTGGATGCTCCTCTTTTCTTCTTTTAAATCCTGATCTTTCTAAGCAAATACATTTATGCATTGAATTTGGTAATGCTACCAAAAAAAGATGAAAAGAAATTATTAAAGTGCATACTATTTCATATTTAAAAGCAGTAATAGAAAAAAAATATTAAGTTTATATATTACATACTTGTCTATATACATACACTTGGCCCAAGTGAATTAACTTTACAAATACCAAAAGGTACTACCACCTTATAGCTATTCAAGTTAACTTAGTATCTAGAAATAAAATGCCTGAACATATAGATAGATACTATTGTTTGCAAATAGTCAAAAATGCAAAACAATTTGCTAGTGCTTTTGCTTCTTATTTTGTGATTATATTACAAAATAATAAGGCAAAAGTTTTACTTGGAATATTAGCAATTGGAAAACCATTTAAAACTATACAAACTATTTATGAACTAGTCAAGATATTTGGTAATTATATAAAAGCAAATATAAGTATCTGTTATCAGGCTTTTAATTATATTTTGTACTAAACAAAATCAGTTTAATTTGTTAGAGATTGTATCTGATACAAAATATAATTGAAAGCCTAATGACAGATTTTCTCTTGGCAATACTCATATAGGGTCTTTACTTTGAAAATAACTTTATAGTATCATATATTATAAGGTCATTTTTAAGGCAAAAACCTCTTATTTATCTAGCTTGGCCTTAATTATTATTATTATTATTATTATTATTAATGAAAAAATCATAATTTTCCTCAAAAAAATTAAGCAAAAGCTTATACCTTCTATTTACCTTATGATTGACTCAGAAGATTTACATAATAGCCAATTATCAATTTTTATTTGTCTATAATAGTTGCTTAGTACTTTCTCTTTGACTCATATAGCCAACATAATGCTTATGTTAAAAAATTCTGTTTTAAACAATAAGCTAATATTAGAAAATGAATTTAAACCAATTCTGGTTTTGAATATCAACACTGGTCTTGATGAGAACCTTAGATATTTAAAAAATATAAAAAAATACTATAAATTATTTGTAGAACTAAATTTAGATTATTTTACTATAAGAACCTATGCCTCTAGACAATTAGACTACAATTCTGTAGAGTGTAGTATATCTACTTTTTCAAAAAAATTGTTTGGTATTGTCTTACCTATTGATTATTTTAATTCTTATCTTGATTCTAATAGTGCTATTGAGAATACAGATCTTGCAAAGTGAAATTTTCACTATGCTGGTGAAAAGCTATATAATATTTAATGATGAGACTATATTTATAGTAAAAAAGTATTTGTTGAATATATAGATGAACAAATCAATCTTTTTAACAAAGTTTCAGATATATCTTGGGGTTAAATAGAAAACTATTACCAAATTTGTCAATACTCTTTGAATATTCAAAAATATAATGATATTAATTGTTGTTTTATATAGAGAACTAAAGAAGCAGCCACCTTGTTAGCTAAAAATAATAGATTTTTATCACCATCTATAAAAGGCAGAGATAACTATTTTCTTAATTCTATTTACATATTTCAATATGTGGACAAATTAAAAATTCTAGATTATGATCAACATTGCCTTTCTATTTTTTCTAAACTCTATTCATAATTAGTCTGTCCTACTTGTTATTAGTATTTTTCTATCTTGGCCTTTCTTTATCGATACAAAAAATCTGTAGTTCATATAGCAAGGAGAGTGACAAAAATCAGGTGATTTTTTAGAGAAGAAGGGGGTAAAAAAATTTAAAATTATATATAAAGACCTAATCAAATATATAATAAGAAAAAGGGAGGGGAGGTATGTCTCTGATAAAAAAAAATCAGATGATAAATGACACTGCCCCAACAGATAATTGTCTTCTTGATTCTTCTTCAAATAAAGCAGAAATGCTATATCTTTTAATTCCATACTTTTCTAATAGTGAATAACATAATATATCATATTTATTACCTATCCATCTATTAAAATTTTAACAATCCATCAGGATCATAAATATTATTTGGTTAAGTCTAAATAAAGCTATAATATAATTAAAATTTATAAATTATAAAAGAATATCAGAACCATCTTTAAACAAAAAATAGGTTTTGTTAAAAAAAAATAAATAAATAAATAAAAAATAAATTAAACTATTTATAAAATTTACTAGTACTTGAATAGTACCATATCACACTACTGTATTCTAATAAAATATCTTTTTCTATAGAATAAGAAAATTATTTAACTAGTATTAAAAGTACTCTATAAGTACTATATATAATAATTTACTCTTATATAGTACTTTTGAGTACTATTCAGATCAGTTTGAATAAGTTCTCGAGTGACTTTAGACAGTGCAGTGCAATATATAAAGTACTTCAATCTTCTTAATGATCTGTAAAAGATTATAATAAATTAGTCTTAATCTAAACCAAGAATTGAATATAAAAGAAATTAGATATAGTATATATATATAGTGCAGAAAATTTAAAAATCTTGATCTCTGTATAGAAATAACACATAAACTATAGTATATAAAAATAAATTTTTAAATTATCAATCTCAATATAGTGAATGAGGAATTCTCTCATCCTTTGTACATGCTAGTATCATATAAAAAAGGTTAATGAATATTATATAAATAAGCCAAATATATAGCAAAAAATTCTAGTATGCATAAAAAAGTTACAACATATTAAATACATATATATCATTCTTGACATATTATTTTTATACTATTGAAAATTTTAAATCCTTACTTATTAAGATTGATTTACATAACTCAAATTTATAACAATAATTCTAGCTATGGCCTAATAATTTTGGCCAAAATTACATCTGATAATTTAGTTAACCCACCTACCCACCCAGAAGTTAGCTGATTTCTAGAAGTTCTTTTACCTTTTCTCTACAGTATAATTTTGAATGGTCTAATAGATAGTATTTTCTTAATAAAGTAGATCAAAAGGTGGATTCTTTTTGGATTTTTTTGTATAGTGTATATTAATATTTATTCAAAACCAAGAATAATTTTTACAACAATTTTTTATTAATAAAAAGTACTCTAAAGAGCATGGTAGACAAGTTTCGTAATACACACTTCCCATACTGTCTCAGGATCGATCTGTCTAATAAAAGTATAAAATTTATCAATTATATATAAAATTTTTAATTAGTTTTATAGTAATATAACAAGTTTTTATTTACAATATAAAGGATATCTTACAATCCAGCAGTTATAATTTGATGAATCTGATACTATTTGATTTAGTGTTTTGACCCGGGTGGGTTTCACCTGGGTCACCCGTGGGTGGGTCAGGTACCCAGGTAGAGATAATGACGACCCGGGTGAGTCAACCGTGGGTCACCCGATAGGTCAACTACGGGCCACCCGATGAGTCAACTGCGGGTCACCTGATGGGTCAATCGCAGATTATCCGTATCACCTTTAACGGGTCACCTGGATCATGTATACTCCCACAACCGTGCTCAACAGATCTAGATTTAATAATGTAATAATTGCTTTTATTTGTTCTGGAAATTTTATTAAAAATTTTTTATTACATAAGTTTATTACATATTTAGTCTATATTTAGTTCCAAATCCTACAATACAAGCTATTACGCTTAACAAACAACAATTTGCTTACTGTCTCAGGCAATATTCAGCTTTTTTTCGAAGTGATTTGGTTCCCTGCATCAGAGAAAAGTCACTCACTCGAAACTGAGGTAGCAAGAATTGATAAATATTTACAAACTATTTTACTTAAAATAGGAAAAGAATTCTGTTTTTTATGCCACCAAGCATAAATATCAGCAGTTTCAAGTAAGACCTTTTTATTTAAATACTCATCAATCTCAGATTTGTCATTTACTTTTTGACTACTACTAAAGATTTTTTTCATAAAACTAAGGACAGTGGTTTCTTTATAGATTTCTTTATGAATTTCTGGATTGTTGGTTATTTCTGTCTCTTTCCAAACTTGAAATTCGGCTTACAATTTACCAATTGTTTCAGTTCATAAGGTATTAGGCTATGCATTCATTAATTTTAATCAAGGATCTAAAAGGGTAGCTAATAGTTTAATATCTTCTGAATCTTGCCAATAGTGCTACAAAGAATTATAAATCACTCCTCAAATCTTGGCGATTATGACTTCAAGTGAGAATTGACTTTCCATATCATTGTCAAGCTCTTCATCACCAAAGTCTTTATTTAATAACTCTTCATCTAGAGTTTTAAAATATTAGTTAGCACATGATGCTTTATAATAGTTATTTACAAACAGTACTAATGATTTTCTGCAGTAATATTTATTTATTTTCAAAAATAAATAAATATCACTGCAAAAATTATCATTTCCCACTTACAAATTGATTAACAAATTTATATATTTACTATTATTAAAGTTATCAGCAGTTTCATCAAACTCACCATCGGCAAATTCAAACTTTAAAAACTCAATGGCTGGATTGAAAATCGAAATAGTAACATATTGAATTCCACTAAAATAAGTTGTTATTTTATCGAATGGCTTAAATACGTGAACTAATTCTTCTAATAACTGCCATTCATGGTCTTTAAGCATGCATTGTTTTAACTTTTCAGAGTCTTCTTTAGCACTGGGTTCTTTTTGCAGAGGTAAAGTCCCAGAAAGCCAATCGATTGCTGGACGTAACTTTAGAAGCCTCTTCCAAGATTGATATGAAGAATTCTAGCGAGTTTTTGAGTTATTTATAGTACATAAAATAGATGGAGTTTTTTCACATGTTTCTATCTCATCGACTTCTTCTAATTTATTATCTATATTTTCAGAATCATGAAGTTGGATGGGGTTTATACTAGTCGCCTCACGGCTTGCCAAGTCAACTTGTGCCTGATAAAGACGTTACCATTGTTTCGAAGATTGAAAAAAGCTAATAAGCTTTTTAATTTGTTTAATATATAGATTCATAACTTTCAAGGCCTGTAGAACTGTGAGTTGAAGTGTGTATGCAGTACAAGGAAGGCGTTCCACACCATTTCAAATTTTAACAGCTTTTTTTATGTTTGTATTGTTATTAGTTATTGCGCAAAAAATTTTACTAGCTAACTGAAACTCTTTAATTTTATTATCTAGAAATTCCTTTATAGTTTCAGCTATGTATAGATATTCGATCTTTTCAATAGATAGAAGTACATCACGTACTTCAAAGTTAGGTGTTAGCCAGTGGAGAGTTACTCCAATATATCCATGATTAGCACGGGATGTCCACAAATCCGTGGTTATAGAGGCTGTTTCACAGGTAGTGTTGGGTAATTTTTTAAGTTCTACTACACCTTTTTGATAAGCAATATCAATATTTTTTTTAATACACTTGTAATTTGGTAGTTTAAATGCAGGATTAATTCGTTGCATCATTTTATGATATTTTTTACCGCATATAATATTAAATGCTAAAGAATCAGTAACCAACTATTCGGCAGTAATTCTTTGTAACTCTGATTGTCTAGATGTGTTATGTGGTTTTATTTGTCTAATCATGTCACTTATACTTAATTGTTGTTTTTCATTTGAACTTAGTAATTCATCTGGCCCAAAGATCTTATAAACTAAGCACAAGTGCATTTTCATATTTCCAGTTGATCCATTATATTTATAGCTCGTATTATACTCAGTTTCTGCTCCTTTTCGAAATACAACTATTTCACAAACATCATTCTCACCCACCTCTTTAAAATATTTCCAGACATAGCTTTTTTTATTAGAACTAGGTGGTTTAGAAAAATTTACTCGAATCTTCTTTGCACTTAGTTCTTCAGCTGGTTTATCGACGGCTTTTCTTCTAGTTACACTAGTAGAAGATTCAACAACCTCTTGAATATCGTTATCAGAGATATGATCAACTTTAGAGATGTATTTACTATTACTATCTATACTTTTTTAAAAAATAAAAATTTAATAATATTTGATTTATTACAGTACACAAATAGAAGTGTATGAAAATTTAAACAAAATAATGTTAATCTTTATTGAAGGTCAGAATGAGCTTCTTATATATATAATTTTTTTTTATTGAACAAACATTTAATCTAATCTAATTATTTTCTTTGATGAATTTAATT
>CAJVPU010001757.1:0-12058 GCA_910591775.1 Dentiscutata heterogama | reverse complement strand
CATCTTGGGAGAAGTCTAAGAGGATACTGGAATACCAGTTAGAGTTGATATTTTGTTTGGGATTATATTCATCTTGCTAGTGGGACTGAATAGTTATACTTTTATTATAATTATAATAATATATCAAAATTTAATAAAATATTCTCAGGCTATAAAGGTCACCTTAGTACTAACAAAAAAAATTATATAATAGATAAAACTATTAATTTTATACACCTAAAATTTTATTTAGTATATAATATATAAAAAATTATTTCACAATACTAGATTATTCTGCTAGTATACATTATAATTATAATTTTATAATATTTTTAAAGAATTACTATTTCTACTCTATTTTTGCTAATACCATTTTCAAGAATCAAAAAGTGCTTCAAAATGATTATTTTTATTAAGTAAGCTCTTCTTTTGATCTTAATAAAAGTTATTCATCAGGTCTTTTAGGTTTTAATAATAATAAAATTATTATATTTAAACTAGTAGCTTTAAAATATATATATCCAAAGTTAATTAACTTTTATTTACTTTAAAAAAAAAACTATTGATCCAATTTTAATAATTTTACTATTATTAAAACTAGAAAAGTCTGATAAACAACTTTATTAAGATAAAAAGAGGTTTTCTTAATAACAATACCTCTTTTGAAGTGTTTTTTAAAATTTAGAAGTAGTATTAGCAAAAATAGAAATGGAAATAGCAATTCTTTATTTTTATTATCAACTCTACCATTCTGCACTATAGGTGTTCAACACTATAGGTTTTTATTTCTCAAAAAGATACTAAATAAATAGAATCTGGTATTCTAAGTAAAAATGCTCAGAGTTTCTAAAATCTTTATATAAACTAAAATTAAAATGTTATATTTAATATATATTATATTATATAACAAAAAAAAATTTAAAATTGCACCCTAACTCTAAAAATATATTAATATCAACAATACAACAAATATATTTTATATTATTTGTTTATTATAATAAAATAAGATTAAGATTATAATTGGAAAAACTCTTTTTGCTAATTATCTATACCAAATCTAGAGCTAAAGAAAAACCTAATCTAAAGCAAAACTCTACTAAGACAATAAGAATTTTTGTTCTAAGTCAAAAGATAGAGTAAAAGAAAACAATTAGAGTTTCTTAAAATGACTTTAAACTCCTCAGTCTTTCAAACTTGCTTCTTGGAAAAATTTAAATTTGTGGCAATAATTTGAAAATTTTTTGTAGAATTTTGGGAATTTGTCTCTGACCCAGTCTTGCAGATTCTAAACAAACAAAATAAATAAACAAACAAACACATCCAAATTAGTTGAATAAACAAACAACTTTTCGATAATAGAAAATCAAACAACAAAACAAAAATCACGTACAAAATACAAAAACAAATGCATAAAATGCCAGAACTTTTAGAATACCAAGCCTTCTTCAACAAATCTGAAGAAGAAAGAACATCTTTGTATACAGAACAAAATTCAATGATTTTAGAACAATATAAAAAAGTTGCAAAATTTTTGGGCACTTATGACTTTTATATTATAGCTATTATATGCACTATATTACATCTATATGAATAGGCCCAACACAAAAAAATAAGAAACAAGACTTAACAAAAGAAGAAAAAACCCTTCTAAACCTTAAATATAATAGTGAAATGCAAATTAACAAACTGGAAAATAAGAATTTTTAAGTTAGTACAAACAGAACCAAAGCAAACCCAATAATTATAAAAATTACTTCTCTCTAACCAATTATATCATTTGAAGAAAATATTAGCACTTATAGACCAGAAGCAAAGGAAAGCATTTCAACTAAACAAGATACTATTAACAAACAAATACAAAGCATAGTTAGAGAAACCAAAGGCAAAATGGTTGCAATGAAAATTACTCCTATATAGCCATCTCTGAAAAAAATTAAAAATACTATTAGTGTCAATTCTAAGCCCCAATATACCTCTGGTAAAAGAAACCTTTTAGATTAAGACAACAAAATATACAAATCAGAAGACAAGTCAGAAGCAATTAAAAACACTCTACTACAAAATAAATATGGTACTTTAGATTATAGTTTCAACAAACAAATAGATGATTCTTTACAAAACAATAAAAAGCTAGCTTCTAAAAGAAGCAACAAAAAGCCTAAATATTTTGAGTATATCTATAACTCAGCATAGGCTTCAGAAGGTGAATTTATTATACAAAGAAAAACAAAAAACTCACGATATTTTTTCACAATATGAGATCTACCAAAAGATGCAAATGCAGGAGAAATTAAAAAATATCTAAGCTATTTTGGCATTGCATCCATACTTGCTTGGCAGCAAAATTTCTGAACCAAAGCAGCTTATATTAAAATAGCTGCTAATATTGAAAAGAGAGAAAATTTATTAAAAGAGAACTGGTCTATTCATCTTAACCAAGGTAAAGCTTTCAGAACCACTTCTGCAAATTTGATATCGCTGAATTAGAGAGAAAAAATAAATATAAAGACACAATCTATAACATACTACTCACAGTATTTGATAGTCTGCTACTACGTCAGCTTAAAAAATACAAAGTACAAGCAGTACATATCCCAAATAACCAAAATAAAAATCAGAGCCAAAGAGTTTATCTTTATTTTAAAACAGAAGAAAATCTTCACCAAGCCCAAAGGCAAACTCTATACTACTACACGACCAAACTTAAATGGCAATCTTTTCTGAAAAATACAAATAGCAAAAACACAATAGACTTGCAGACTTACTCTAAAAGAATATTTAATAAAATAAACACTTCCAAAATCTAACAGCTAAAAAAAAAGCAAAAGTATAGTAACAACAAAGAAAAATTAAACAGACACTATAAAGACAATAAAGAAAACAGCTTCAATTCTTGCAGTAGTTCTAGCTTTAAACCACAAGACTTAAAAAGAGCTACAAACAAAAAATTTATAACAAGCCAAAAAATAGTATTTCAAAAAAGACAAGAGAATCAGAAAACAAAAGAGATATCAAACTGCAAAGATATAAAAAAGCAAACAACAAGATTAAATCAATATTATACCAGATTATAAAAACTTAGAAAATCAAACACATAATAGAGAGTGAGAATTCTCTAACCACTTCTAAGGACACTCTAGTTGAACTAAACAAAACAAGCAAGTTGTCACACCCTATAAACTTCTTGCATATTAGAGAAGATAATATATTATATAATAGTGAGAATCATTTAGAGAATTTAAATACAGAAACTTTGTAAACAGTAAACTACAATATCCAGTTAAACATGATACAAGAAACAAATATCTCCAAAGAAACTAATAGTATAAACAATTCAAGATTATCAAATAACAGGGGTTCTAAAGATCTATAATTCCTTAAAAAGAAACTAGAGACAATAAATTTAGATTTTATCAAAATAGGTTTTCATAATATTAATAATATTAAAAATAATATTACAAAACTACAAGAAATGATTGATTTCAGAGATAGAGAAAATCTAGACTATATAGGCATATTAGAAACAAACATTAATCAGAAAGAACTTATTTTTAGTAAATTAGATTTGAAAAACTATAAGCTTTATGGTATTTAAAAACAGATAACTAAAAAGAAAGACTCAGAGTAGCTCTTCTTATAAAAAAGGACTAGTACAAACACTTGGCAGAAGTGGCAACTCTAGACGTATACTCACTTAGATGCTTCCTTCTTTTTAAAGAACTTAATTTAATTCTTTGGATAGTATATATGCTACCAAATGATATTGAAGCCCAAAAAAAAGTTCAACAAAGAATAGCTCATAACTACTATACTAGAAGCAATGTTTTAGAATAATCATAAGAGGAGATCTAAATATAAGAGAGTTACAAACTTCATCCTAACCAACAAACAAATATTATAAAGTCTCTAACTTCCTACTTATAAAGTAGCTTAGATGAGTTGGTTTTGTTGATACACTTAGACAAATTCACCCTAATAACAACAAATACACATAGTCAAATAGCAGATCCTACTCTTGAATTGACTATATATAGGTGGATACAGATCTTAAAAGTATTACTTGTAATAGTGATATAGAGGATATAGACCTCTGCACAGGAAGCAATCACTATTTAATCTGGGCAGACCTTTTTACACAGCCACTTATAGGGTCTAGACCTCTGAATAAGTAAAGAAAAATCAACCTAGAAAATAGAAAAATCTTTCTATATGACAAAGCCACAGTAGAAAACTGGAGTGAATACAGAGAAGCTTTAGACAAATATATTACAGAAAACCAAAAACATAAATCAAAAAAAAGGGTAAACAATGCCCCAATCCTACTTGATGAAAAGGAAATCAATCTGACCTGGGAAAAGCTTACAGAATGGATAAACAAAGTAGCAAGCAAAGCCCTACTCTACAAACTAACCAAAAACACACTAGAAGAAAGAAAAAAACTGATCATATAAAATTCTAGATATAAATGAATCAAGGCCTTAAAAAAAATAGCTAGAAGAGTTAAAGCAGAGTTATTTATCATCTAATTTTTTTTTATCAAAGGCATATCCCCCTCCCCCCTTCTTTTTATATATTTGATCAGGTCTTTATATATAATTTTAACTTTTTTTACTCTTATCCTCCTCTAAAAAATTACCTGCTTTTTATGACTTCTCTAAACTGAATCTGAACTCAAATATCAACAGTCTGGAAAGAAAAAATTCAAATAATGTAATCATACATGCCAATCAGCAAAATGAAGCCCTAATCCTAAGAATTCAAGACACATAGTCTTCTAAGTAGCTAGCAGAAGCCAAATTATAGATAAAAATACTAGAAAAGAAAATAACTTCAAAACAATATAGAGAAAAAGAAAAAAAAATCAGAGGCTATATCAAGAAAAGATATAGTATAATAGAGAGCAAGGAAAACAAATATTAAATAGTATTTTAGAAAGGCCTTAAAAAAAAATTAAAATAGACAAAATTGTGAAAAGAGATCTAGAAAACAATAGTCTTATAGATCTAAAATATAAACCTGAAGAGGTCAAAAAAGAAGTTTAGCAAGCTATATAAACCCAAACCAAGCAGTAAAGAAGGATTAACCTCAGGATAAATAAAAGAATACCAGCCCAAGGTCTAGATTAAAAAAAGCTAGCACTTAGTAGTGCTAAAAAGAATTTAAAAAGAAGACTAAAATAAAGCTATTAGCAAAACTAGTAATATTTTTGCCTCAAAAATGTCTAGTATTGGATATACATTACTAAAAGCAATAGGCCCAAAAGCTAAATAAAATAATAGAAAAAGGAAAATATCCTAAAAAATAGTTAGTTAGTATGATTTTTCCAATTCTAAAGCTAGCAGAATAGGATCTAACTCTTCAGAACATGAAACCAATAATGCTTTTAGAAGCTACCAGAAAGTGTTTAATAAGAATACTACAAAAAAGATTAAGTGATGTTCTAACACAAAACAAAATACTCAGAGGGCTAAATTTTGTGAGTCTTGAAGGAGAAAGTACTCAAAAGCTGATATATATTCTCAATAATCTTATAGAGAAGGCAAAAGAAAAAGATAAAAAACTCTGAATAGCATTTTTGAATTTTAAAAAAGCCTTTGACAGTGTAAACTTATCAAGGCTTGAAGCAGCAATGAACAGAATTTGCATGCCAAAACAGCTCACAAATCTCCTCTTAAACCAGTTTAGAAAAAAAAAAATCATAGTAATTACAAAATATGGTCTTACAGAAAGCCTTATAGCTATTGAGAGAATAAATTAAAAAGAAGTTATATTCTTTCTACTTAGGAGAATATACTTCAACTCTCTTCTCTGTAAACTCTATTAAACTAAGCTAGAAGTACAGATTAAAGTCAATTGGCCTGCAGATTTAACTTTCAACAAAATTAAAAAACAGCAACATGTATTGCTTATGCTGATGATACAGCTCTTCTAGTCTACTCACACAAGAATATGCAGACAATTTTAAAGGTCACAGAGCAATTCTTTAGTATTAACAGCATTGAGCTAAATACTAAAAAAACAGAACTAGTAGTTATAAATATCAAAGACAAAACTAAATCTAAAGAGATCTTCTTAAACCAAAAAAAGTTCAAAATTCTAGCAAAAAAAGAAAAAGAACTTACAAGATATCTAGAATTTAGATCACAGCTAAAGAAGCAAAAAAAGCTTGCAAAGCAAAACTTAAAAGAGAAACAATAGAGCTAGCTAGTTTAATCAAAAGAAAAAAAATATCAATTAAGCAAGCCAAGTGACTTTAATCTGTACTTCTAGCTTAGTTTAATAGAGTTTACAGAGAAGAGAGTTGAAGTATATTCTCCTAAGTAGAAAGAATATAACTTCTTTTTAATTTATTCTCTCAATAGCTATAAGGCTTTCTGTAAGACCATATTTTGTAATTACTATGATTTTTTTTTTTCTAAACTGGTTTAAGAGGAGATTTGTGAGCTGTTTTGGCATGCAAATTCTGTTCATTGCTGCTTCAAGCCTTGATAAGTTTACACTGTCAAAGGCTTTTTTAAAATTCAAAAATGCTATTCAGAGTTTTTTATCTTTTTCTTTTGCCTTCTCTATAAGATTATTGAGAATATATATCAGCTTTTGAGTACTTTCTCCTTCAAGACTCACAAAATTTAGCCCTCTGAGTATTTTGTTTTGTGTTAGAACATCACTTAATCTTTTTTGTAGTATTCTTATTAAACACTTTCTGGTAGCTTCTAAAAGCATTATTGGTTTCATGTTCTGAAGAGTTAGATCCTATTCTGCTAGCTTTAGAATTGGAAAAATCATACTAACTAACTATTTTTTAGGATATTTTCCTTTTTCTATTATTTTATTTAGCTTTTGGGCCTATTGCTTTTAGTAATGTATATCCAATACTAGACATTTTTGAGGCAAAAATATTACTAGTTTTGCTAATAGCTTTATTTTAGTCTTCTTTTTAAATTCTTTTTAGCACTACTAAGTGCTAGCTTTTTTTAATCTAGACCTTGGGCTGGTATTCTTTTATTTATCCTGAGGTTAATCCTTCTTTACTGCTTGGTTTGGGTTTATATAGCTTGCTAAACTTCTTTTTTGACCTCTTCAGGTTTATATTTTAGATCTATAAGACTATTGTTTTCTAGATCTCTTTTCACAATTTTGTCTATTTTAATTTTTTTTTAAGGCCTTTCTAAAATACTATTTAATATTTGTTTTCCTTGCTCTCTATTATACTATATCTTTTCTTGATATAGCCTCTGATTTTTTTTTCTTTTTCTCTATATTGTTTTGAAGTTATTTTCTTTTCTAGTATTTTTATCTATAATTTGGCTTCTGCTAGCTACTTAGAAGACTATGTGTCTTGAATTCTTAGGATTAGGGCTTCATTTTGCTGATTGGCATGTATGATTACATTATTTGAATTTTTTCTTTCCAGACTGTTGATATTTGAGTTCAGATTCAGTTTAGAGAAGTCATAAAAAGCAGGTAATTTTTTAGAGGAGGATAAGAGTAAAAAAAGTTAAAATTATATATAAAGACCTGATCAAATATATAAAAAGAAGGGGGGAGGGGGATATGCCTTTGATAAAAAAAAATTAGATGATAAATAACTCTGCTTTAACTCTTCTAGCTATTTTTTTTAAGGCCTTGATTCATTTATATCTAGAATTTTATATGATCAGTTTTTTTCTTTCTTCTAGTGTGTTTTTGGTTAGTTTGTAGAGTAGGGCTTTGCTTGCTACTTTGTTTATCCATTCTGTAAGCTTTTCCCAGGTCAGATTGATTTCCTTTTCATCAAGTAGGATTGGGGCATTGTTTACCCTTTTTTTTGATTTATGTTTTTGGTTTTCTGTAATATATTTGTCTAAAGCTTCTCTGTATTCACTCCAGTTTTCTACTGTGGCTTTGTCATATAGAAAGATTTTTCTATTTTCTAGGTTGATTTTTCTTTACTTATTCAGAGGTCTAGACCCTATAAGTGGCTGTGTAAAAAGGTCTGCCCAGATTAAATAGTGATTGCTTCCTGTGCAGAGGTCTATATCCTCTATATCACTATTACAAGTAATACTTTTAAGATCTGTATCCACCTATATATAGTCAATTCAAGAGTAGGATCTGCTATTTGACTATGTGTATTTGTTGTTATTAGGGTGAATTTGTCTAAGTGTATCAACAAAACCAACTCATCTAAGCTACTTTATAAGTAGGAAGTTAGAGACTTTATAATATTTGTTTGTTGGTTAGGATGAAGTTTGTAACTCTCTTATATTTAGATCTCCTCTTATGATTATTCTAAAACATTGCTTCTAGTATAGTAGTTATGAGCTATTCTTTGTTGAACTTTTTTTTGGGCTTCAATATCATTTGGTAGCATATATACTATCCAAAGAATTAAATTAAGTTCTTTAAAAAGAAGGAAGCATCTAAGTGAGTATACGTCTAGAGTTGCCACTTCTGCCAAGTGTTTGTACTAGTCCTTTTTTATAAGAAGAGCTACTCTGAGTCTTTCTTTTTAGTTATCTGTTTTTAAATACCATAAAGCTTATAGTTTTTCAAATCTAATTTACTAAAAATAAGTTCTTTCTGATTAATGTTTGTTTCTAATATGCCTATATAGTCTAGATTTTCTCTATCTCTGAAATCAATCATTTCTTGTAGTTTTGTAATATTATTTTTAATATTATTAATATTATGAAAACCTATTTTGATAAAATCTAAATTTATTGTCTCTAGTTTCTTTTTAAGGAATTATAGATCTTTAGAACCCCTGTTATTTGATAATCTTGAATTGTTTATACTATTAGTTTCTTTGGAGATATTTGTTTCTTGTATCATGTTTAACTGGATATTGTAGTTTACTGTTTACAAAGTTTCTGTATTTAAATTCTCTAAATGATTCTCACTATTATATAATATATTATCTTCTCTAATATGCAAGAAGTTTATAGGGTGTGACAACTTGCTTGTTTTGTTTAGTTCAACTAGAGTGTCCTTAGAAGTGGTTAGAGAATTCTCACTCTCTATTATGTGTTTGATTTTCTAAGTTTTTATAATCTGGTATAATATTGATTTAATCTTGTTGTTTGCTTTTTTATATCTTTGCAGTTTGATATCTCTTTTGTTTTCTGATTCTCTTGTCTTTTTTGAAATACTATTTTTTGGCTTGTTATAAATTTTTTGTTTGTAGCTCTTTTTAAGTCTTGTGGTTTAAAGCTAGAACTACTGCAAGAATTGAAGCTGTTTTCTTTATTGTCTTTATAGTGTCTGTTTAATTTTTCTTTGTTGTTACTATACTTTTGCTTTTTTTTTAGCTGTTAGATTTTGGAAGTGTTTATTTTATTAAATATTCTTTTAGAGTAAGTCTGCAAGTCTATTGTGTTTTTGCTATTTGTATTTTTCAGAAAAGATTGCCATTTAAGTTTGGTCGTGTAGTAGTATAGAGTTTGCCTTTGGGCTTGGTGAAGATTTTCTTCTGTTTTAAAATAAAGATAAACTCTTTGGCTCTGATTTTTATTTTGGTTATTTGGGATATGTACTGCTTGTACTTTGTATTTTTTAAGCTGACGTAGTAGCAGACTATCAAATACTGTGAGTAGTATGTTATAGATTGTGTCTTTATATTTATTTTTTCTCTCTAATTCAGCGATATCAAATTTGCAGAAGTGGTTCTGAAAGCTTTACCTTGGTTAAGATGAATAGACCAGTTCTCTTTTAATAAATTTTCTCTCTTTTCAATATTAGCAGCTATTTTAATATAAGCTGCTTTGGTTCAGAAATTTTGCTGCCAAGCAAGTATGGATGCAATGCCAAAATAGCTTAGATATTTTTTAATTTCTCCTGCATTTGCATCTTTTGGTAGATCTCATATTGTGAAAAAATATCGTGAGTTTTTTGTTTTTCTTTGTATAATAAATTCACCTTCTGAAGCCTATGCTGAGTTATAGATATACTCAAAATATTTAGGCTTTTTGTTGCTTCTTTTAGAAGCTAGCTTTTTATTGTTTTGTAAAGAATCATCTATTTGTTTGTTGAAACTATAATCTAAAGTACCATATTTATTTTGTAGTAGAGTGTTTTTAATTGCTTCTGACTTGTCTTCTGATTTGTATATTTTGTTGTCTTAATCTAAAAGGTTTCTTTTACCAGAGGTATATTGGGGCTTAGAATTGACACTAATAGTATTTTTAATTTTTTTCAGAGATGGCTATATAGGAGTAATTTTCATTGCAACCATTTTGCCTTTGGTTTCTCTAACTATGCTTTGTATTTGTTTGTTAATAGTATCTTGTTTAGTTGAAATGCTTTCCTTTGCTTCTGGTCTATAAGTGCTAATATTTTCTTCAAATGATATAATTGGTTAGAGAGAAGTAATTTTTATAATTATTGGGTTTGCTTTGGTTCTGTTTGTACTAACTTAAAAATTCTTATTTTCCAGTTTGTTAATTTGCATTTCACTATTATATTTAAGGTTTAGAAGGGTTTTTTCTTCTTTTGTTAAGTCTTGTTTCTTATTTTTTTGTGTTGGGCCTATTCATATAGATGTAATATAGTGCATATAATAGCTATAATATAAAAGTCATAAGTGCCCAAAAATTTTGCAACTTTTTTATATTGTTCTAAAATCATTGAATTTTGTTCTGTATACAAAGATGTTCTTTCTTCTTCAGATTTGTTGAAGAAGGCTTGGTATTCTAAAAGTTCTGGCATTTTATGCATTTGTTTTTGTATTTTGTACGTGATTTTTGTTTTGTTGTTTGATTTTCTATTATCGAAAAGTTGTTTGTTTATTCAACTAATTTGGATGTGTTTGTTTGTTTATTTATTTTGTTTGTTTAGAATCTGCAAGACTGGGTCAGAGACAAATTCCCAAAATTCTACAAAAAATTTTCAAATTATTGCCACAAATTTAAATTTTTCCAAGAAGCAAGTTTGAAAGACTGAGGAGTTTAAAGTCATTTTAAGAAACTCTAATTGTTTTCTTTTACTCTATCTTTTGACTTAGAACAAAAATTCTTATTGTCTTAGTAGAGTTTTGCTTTAGATTAGGTTTTTCTTTAGCTCTAGATTTGGTATAGATAATTAGCAAAAAGAGTTTTTCCAATTATAATCTTAATCTTATTTTATTATAATAAACAAATAATATAAAATATATTTGTTGTATTGTTGATATTAATATATTTTTAGAGTTAGGGTGCAATTTTAAATTTTTTTTTGTTATATAATATAATATATATTAAATATAACATTTTAATTTTAGTTTATATAAAGATTTTAGAAACTCTGAGCATTTTTACTTAGAATACCAGATTCTATTTATTTAGTATCTTTTTGAGAAATAAAAACCTATAGTGTTGAACACCTATAGTGCAGAATGGTAGAGTTGATAATAAAAATAAAGAATTGCTATTTCCATTTCTATTTTTGCTAATACTACTTCTAAATTTTAAAAAACACTTCAAAAGAGGTATTGTTATTAAGAAAACCTCTTTTTATCTTAATAAAGTTGTTTATCAGACTTTTCTAGTTTTAATAATAGTAAAATTATTAAAATTGGATCAATAGTTTTTTTTTTAAAGTAAATAAAAGTTAATTAACTTTGGATATATATATTTTAAAGCTACTAGTTTAAATATAATAATTTTATTATTATTAAAACCTAAAAGACCTGATGAATAACTTTTATTAAGATCAAAAGAAGAGCTTACTTAATAAAAATAATCATTTTGAAGCACTTTTTGATTCTTGAAAATGGTATTAGCAAAAATAGAGTAGAAATAGTAATTCTTTAAAAATATTATAAAATTATAATTATAATGTATACTAGCAGAATAATCTAGTATTGTGAAATAATTTTTTATATATTATATACTAAATAAAATTTTAGGTGTATAAAATTAATAGTTTTATCTATTATATAATTTTTTTTGTTAGTACTAAGGTGACCTTTATAGCCTGAGAATATTTTATTAAATTTTGATATATTATTATAATTATAATAAAAGTATAACTATTCAGTCCCACTAGCAAGATGAATATAATCCCAAACAAAATATCAACTCTAACTGGTATTCCAGTATCCTCTTAGACTTCTCCCAAGATG
>CAJVPU010001756.1:0-12066 GCA_910591775.1 Dentiscutata heterogama | reverse complement strand
TTGGCACTATTGACCCACTCACATGCTATAACAGAATTTTCTTCTACTATAAATTACTACCACTTGAACACTCCCAAACTATTCACTCTTTTCTTACTTATATATTCATAACTATCCTTTATATTACTCACCCTGCTACATTAAAATTTTTATCCTTAACACCAAAAACAAAAATGATGAGTATATAGAAGCATATATATACCTACCTCATGAACACTACCCACTTCTTAACCATTTCACACCTCTTTTTCATAAACTTTTTCACTTGTTTAGATATGTTCCTCTTAAAACATATTGTTATAATCCACAACAGAGACACTCTAATCTATACAATCTATACCTAACTATTGCTGCTCACAATGTTAGAGGCTTCAATATTGCTTCTAAAAGACAAATCTGGCAAGATTACTGTATCAACCATAATATCAACATTGTCTGTATTACAGAAATTAAGTTTTCAAACAAAACCAAACTCTCTTTCTGTAACAATAACCTTTATATATACTACTAGGCAAATTCAGATAGTTCTATGGAGGGAGCTGCTATCATAATCTGTAACTTCCTCAAACCCCACATACATAGCTGCATTACACATCCAGGTAGTGCTATTGCACTAGATATTTTCTTCAAAAGCAATATTAAACTTCGTATTATCTCTGTATATCTTTCCTCTACTAACTCTAGCAAACGCAATTATACACAAAACACCATTATCAACTAGTTATTGCAAGCCCAACAACTCAACTTACAACCTATTATCTTAGAAGACTTCAACACACAAGATACTGTTTTTAGATCCTTAGCCAAATACAAACTCATTAATTTTTTACTCGCTTCAATATGTTTGACATCGGTGCACATTTTAATAACACACAACCAACCTGGTTTAATAATACCAAGTCTAGTAAAATTGACTATATTTGGACCAATACTTTCAATATCCAATTCCTTCTCTCCTATAACTTGAATAATAGTAGACCCAGTACTTTTAGTGATTACCTAATCTTCCTTACCTTCTAGATATTTTTCAATGCTTTTAGCAAACCCCCACGCCACCATACCAATATTAGCTGATGAATCTTTGATTACAAAGCCACTTCTGAAGACCAATAGCTCGAATTCTCAAAGCTCATTACACATCTAATTACTCAAAATTATATTCCTCTCTCTACTAACACTCAAGAAAGCATAGATACTACTTGGCATAAACTACAGCATAGCATAATCAAGCAGCTATCAAAACAATCCCTAATAAAATCTCTTGAAAGTGAACCTATAACCACCAGTACAGTCCACAGTGTACTGCACTCTACCTTGGGCTTAAAAAACTTGAAAACCTTATTAAAACTCTTAGTAGAAACACAAATCATAATTCTTCTAAACTATATCTTTCACACATCAACTCTGAAATTTTAATTATTAACAACTATTCCAAATGCAATATCTACTCACTCACCTCACTTGAACTTAATAGTATTGAATCTTGGTTGCAACTCGCCCACATTACATTGAAACAAATATACTATTTATATCACCTCAAATACTCTCTCTGTCTTAGACACAAATTAACTAGCCATTAGAGAAAAGATATGAAACACTTGTCTCTAAACCTACTCAAGCTATTAGTAGCATACTTGACTGCTACAACCTCCTGTTTACTTACTAATATCAAACTACCAAATCAACTTATTACTAACCCAACCCAAATAAAACACTATATCTAAATGCACTTTTCTAACTGGACTGCTTACAAACCTATTAACCAAACTCTTTTTGACAACTTCTAGCAACAATATTACTATTCTCTCTCCCATATTAATACTAACTAGTATATACCACTCACTGCACTAATCACAGAAGATAAAGTTATCCAAATGATTTCAAAACTGCCTAATAGCAAAGCTTGTAAACCTATATGCATTAGCTATAAATTGATTAAACATCCTAGCCATTATGGTATATTAGCCCTTACTGTATTATTTAATCAGTGCTTCACCCAAAACTCTGTATCATGATTATGAAAACATAGCAGAATCTACCCTATCCCTAAAAACAATACATTCGATGGCAACTTAAACTTAACCTAACCTATTAGCCTAATCGAACATATCAGAAAAATATATACCAAAATACTTACCAATAGACTAAACTCTATCTTTTTTCTGCACCCTATTCTCTCACCCTTTAACTATGTTTCCCTACCAGACAATAGTACATTTATTCCAATTCATATTCTCAACAACCTTATTAAGGATGCAAATTGCAATCACAAAGAATTATGGCTATTATCTCAAGATATGAGTAAAGCCTATAATTCAGTTAACTTTAACCTTTTTTAACATGCTCTCCACTGCTTATACCTCCCTCAATCTATTATTAACATTCTTTTAGACTTACTTAATAATTGCCACAATGAAGTTATAACCAATCTTGGCTTAACATACTCATACTATGTTCAAAATGGTATTGATCAAAAAGAGATAATCACTCCTTTGCTATGGTGAATTTATTATAATCTACTTATAATCTATATACATTTGTCCTTTCCCAGATACCCAATTACAACTACATGGCCTACCAATCTTAAAAAATTTCACATTAACAAACTTGAAACTAATTGCTCTGTTTTGGCATATATAGATGATACCCTTTGGGCTTAGAGATGTGCTATATGCATTATACAAGTAATGCTGCATGCTACATAATGGTGTATAATGCAATGCAAATTGCCTAAGATTTAAAAATATACATAGAAGTTATTATATAATTTTAATTGTCATTTCATCAACAATCACTTTATAGATACTTGTTTCCATCAAAATCAATACCCTGTGAAATTCAATAAAAAATTAATCTACCAGGTCTGTTTCTACTATATAAAACTAATAGTTTAGATTTTCAAATCTGATAATCTCTCAGTAATAATATAATGTCTATTCACTGTAATAAATTTTAAGAAGTTTACAGTATATTATACAGAATTGCATAATGCATCATGTGACATAATATTGCATTATGTGATGCAAAGCCAAAAAAACTTGCATTCACACATCTCTATTTGGGCTATATCTAGCCAAACAGAGCTAGCTAATATTCTTTCTGCAGCTGAATCCTTTTATAATATAGCTAATATCAAAGTTAACCCAACTAAATCAATTCTAATATCCAATGCCAAACACAGCATTTACTCTTCTAACCTCTTCAACAATGAAATACTTTCTCTTTGGCTATCAAATGAACTATTCAAATTTCTTGGCTGTTGGTTCACTCTTAATAACCAATATAACAAACAAACTTAACATATTTTAGCTGAATCTTCTCAGCTAACTAAAATAGCTTGCACTAAACAAATAACAGACAACCAAGCTCAATATATCATCAACATAGTCATTATCTCTATATTAGAATACAGACTTCACAATATTGTACTTAGCCAGTCTGTCTGTGACAAGATCTTTAGGCAACACATCAACCTTGTTAAACACATATTCTCACTAGTATTCTACTTCATCCTTATATATACAATATCAAAAGCATTTGAGATATACAGCTCCAACACCATATCTCTAACTTCATTAAATGTCTCAATGATCATTCTCTTCTTGGCATTTCTACCCAAATCTGAATTCAACAACTTCAAAACAATCTCTGGTCTCCTACCAATATTTTGTTCTACTCTAACACTTTTATTGATGGCCCTAACTGGCATACTACTAACTTCAGAATTATACAACTCCTCCAATATATAAACTGGACTATTAGCCCAAGCCCACATACACCTATACCTGTTACAATTCAAGAGGGATCAGTCTTCCTTGAGTCGTTTTTATCTTTTCACTCTAAATACTTAACTTTTAAAAAACAATTACAGCATTACCATATCCTCTTTTTAGATCAACTTACTTCTACTAATAATTTATATCTTCTAGAATAGCAACATATCTCAGCACGCCTCAACAAAATCTCTAAAGTGAAAATTCTCCTGTGGTTCAAACTTCTTGAAAACTCTATTATTATCTCTTCACATAGTCACTCCATCTCTGCACATCTTAATCTGTTCCCTACTAATTACTATAGCTATAACACTGGTCATTTTCACAAACACTTCAAACCTTGGCTCATATCATTATATAATAATCAAATTATCATTAGCAGCTCGATGCCAATCTTCAAATTCTGGATACACACTCAATTCACTGACAATGCAATCTTAGTAGCTCTTTCTCCTTAACATACTCTATTCCTAAAATAATTACTGAACTATGCTCAAATTTCCCTCTTAATTCCAATCTTATCTATAACAAATGCACTATTCTTATTCCAACTAGCCATGCTGCCAAATTCCTAGGCAGACTAAATTCTGACAAATCAATAAAAATTAATGCTATCCCACTCAATCTTATACACTCTATCAAACTTTGTAGTATTACTCCTACTCCAATATTACCCAACCTCAGTATACCAACTTCTTAACTTTCTTCTATATTTATATTCAGCCCTGCTTCTGCTAATCTCTAACTTATTGCAAACCATAACCTCTATTTTAACAACTTAACTTTTTATACTGATGGCTTTGTTATCAATTCTGTAAACTATTAATGCTCTATGGGTATTGGCTAGCTACAAGTTGATAACAACTCGATCTCCTTTACTTACCAAGTACAAATTTTACTCTGGCTATGTTCATTTAAGGCTAAACTACTTGCAATTCTTTCAGCTATTTGCACTACTCCTAGAAATTGTAATATTCAAATCTATACTGACTCTTAATCCATAATCTCCAAATATTACAACCTAACTAAACAAGCAACTAATTTCAAACCTTTACATACTTCATACTGGTTAATATGGAACACAATGCTCAATTTTATCAAATCTTACAACTTAAAAATTACCTTTTATAAAGTTACTGCACACTCTGACAATGAGCTCAACAACAAAGCAAACCAACTTGCCCATGACCATCTTGATAAACCCCTTCTTACACTTAATCATCATAATATATACAATCCCTTATTTACTCTAATAACCCAAGGCTATCCCATCGAACTCCCTATCTGTTGCAGTATCTGTACAATATGTCATGCAAAAATCTTCGCCCTCTGGTCAACTCAGAATCACTTTCAAAAATAGATAAAAATCTCACAACATATCAACTGGAATGCAACTTGGCTCTATTTTAACAATAATCAAAAAGTCACTAAATTTGCTCATAGCTTCCAGTCCTTTGCTCTTAAAATATTCAAAGTTAAGTTCTTTGCTAATGAGCTGCCTACACCTCATACTTTGTATAAAAAAAACTTCCAGTATCCAAATATCTGTCACATATGTTAGCAAACTAGTACTTTACTACATTGGGCTATTTGCCCTACTCCAACTTCTCTACATGAACTCATTACTAACTCATTACAACTTTGTCTAACTTCTAATAAACTTCAAACCTCTCCTGCACAAACTAAATAGCTACATAATCTAATCTCCAACCTTGACAGTCTCTGAATACACCCCTTTTCAGACAAACCTTCTATTTTCTCAACACTTTCTGGACTTATTCCCTTTGAGATTATACAAACTATATGTAAATTTACTATATCAAACCAAATAGCCAGTTCAATTACAATACCATTTCTCCTTCACATCAATAAACAACTCTATACAAATATTTAGATTCCCTATTGTAGCTCAAGACCCACACCTCAACCCTTATCTCTACCAGTGTTCTCATCATCTGAATTTTCACATAATCTACACCCCTACATAGTTACTTCTGACAATACCACACAAATATCTACACTCAAAGTTTCTTCATAGTACTCTGACTAGATTAAATTTCGCATACACCCTTTACAAATACTTAATCTATCTGAAATCTAGATGAGCCTTGGCCACTCTGGTAGGTTTAGGCTATAGATAAAACACTAGGTTCACTTTTATTAAGCACTTAGTTAGTCTGAGTTCTTATTTTTAGTAATAGACTTAAAATATAAAACCTTTTCTAATTATGTAAAAAGTTTTCATTAAGTTTAATAAAGATAAGAGCATGGTCTCACCTTTAATATTAAAAAAAAATAATAATAAATAAATTATATTTTGACTCAGAAGATTTAGATAATAATGGCCCTCTAATATTTAATCTAAGAGCTTCTAAATCCTGTAGAGTTATGCAAGCTAGGCATATATTGACCACTGCAAAAGATATATCCTATATAGTTTTATTCTCAATATCATTAGCCTTCTATAATCTGTAAATAACATCACCTTTATTAAATTTAACTAACCAGCTCTATTCAAACATAAACTCTGATAATTAACTACTTGCAGACTTTAACCCAAATAATATAGCTCCAACAACCTATAACTTGAAACTATTACACAAATAACTAAGAATTTAGACTCTATAGACCCTCTTACATATTACAATAAGTTTTTTTTCTATTATAGACTACCTTTATTAGAACATTCTCAAATTATTTTCATTTTCTTTCAATATATTAGACATGATTTTCCCTCATACTACTTACCAGATCTTATTAAAATTTCAATTTTTAATAACAAGAACAATAATTATAACTACACTGAGACATATATTTATCTTCTACATGAGCCTTACCCACTTTCTAACCACTTTATACTACTCTTCTCCTCTTTACTTCACTAGTTCAGATATGTCTCTCTTAAATCAAAACAATCTCTCTCTTCAATATCACTATCCAACCCAACCTATTATTCTCTTAACCTCTTTGTTTGTATTTACAATATCTGTGATTTCAACTAAAAACTTAAACAACTAGTTTGGAAAGACTACTGCCTAACCAACAATCTAGATATTATTTTCTTAACTAAAACTAAACTCATATATAATTCATTTTATTCTAAACTATTAGCAACCTCTTATATGTACTTCTGGTCATATACAAATAGTTTCAAAGCTAGTACTGCTATAATGATTTATGAACACCTTATTTCTTATATTCACAAAATTAATATTTATCCTAGATATACTATATTTATAGATCTTTTCTTCAAACATGATTTTTAATTTTGAATTATTTCTATTTATCTTCCTAGCAATGATTTTATTACTAGGCTACACACGTAAAATTTTATTATTCAATTAATTCAACAAGCAACTTCTTTCAACCTGCTTCTTATTGTTCTTGGTGACTTCAATACTATGACAGAATCAACACTTTCTTCTTTCAATAAATTTAAACTTCTTCAATTTCTTACTTTCAACAATATGTATAATCTTACTACCCATACTTCATCACCTTTACCTACTTTGCAAAACTCTAAATATAGTAGTGAAATTGATTTTATCTAGAGCTATCATACTATTCTTACTACTTAATCTCTTTTAAACTGATAATACCAATGCAAACTCTCTTAGTGACTACAAAATTTTTATCTCTCACTAATCATTTCTCACTACAAAACCAATACAAACATAACACCTGTACTTGTTGTAGAGTTTTCAACTAGAAAACTATAGACTCTGCAAAATAGAAAAACTATTCTAACCAAGTTCATAATAACCTTTTATCAAATTTCACTCCTATTTCTTTACATACTAATAAATCTATTGAAGCCACTTGGCACAAAATTCAAACCAGTATTATCTCTATAGCTTTAAAACACATTCTAACAAAAGATTTACAGTTCACAACTTTCAATACATATTCTTCTGCAAAGCCTCCTTACTATACTCTAGCTTTAAAAAACTTGGCAATATTATCAAATATATCAAACACTTACTGAAATTTAACTTATCTTTTCTCTTATATTTCAACTCCACTATCTCCTTACTTAACAACTCTTTTAACCTCCAAATACTTTCTATTCCTCATAATCATAACCTTCTTCTTAGATATTTAATGCTAAAAAAGAATGAAAGAATATTTATCATACTAGAAATAACAAAAATATCAAAAAAATTAGACAACATATTAATAAATCTATTAATAAATGTTGTACCAAACTTCAAACTCATCCCACTTCAATAATTAATAGTATTCTTAACTGGCACAAAGACCCAGTCAAATTCAACAATTTCAAACTTAATAATAATATTTTTATTAACCTTACAATTATTAAGTTATATATCTAATAATATTTTGATGATTGGACTGTACTTCATAACATTAATTAAGATATCTTCTAGTCTGACTAGTAATCAAAATATAGTTCAAAAATAGATATTAATTTTAAATAAAATTCAAGCATCCTGTCCAACTTTATCCAAGAAAAAGTTATTTCTACTATTAGCCAACTTACTAATAACAAAGCATGTAGTTCTTCTAGTATCAGCTATAAACTAATTAAACATGCCAGATCCTCCTTTATCATAGTCATATCTACTTTATTTAATTGCTGTTTTACATTCCAATCTATACCTAAGCAATAAAAAGAAGAACATATTTTTCTTATTGCCAAAAAATCTATCTTCAATGATAACTTATCCAATACAAAACCTATTAGTTTAGTCGAACATATTTAAAAACTTTACACCAAACTTCTCACCAAATAGCTTAATAGCATTCTATACCAATACAGTAACTTATCTCTATTCAATTATATTACCCTTCCTGGCAATGCTACCTCTATTCCTACACATATCTTTAACAATATAATTAAAGATGCTAACTGTCAATTGAGCCAACTCTAGATTCTTTCACAAAACATAAGCAAAGTATATAACTTAGTTAATTTTAAACACTTTCAAAAATCTTTTATTAGACTTAAAATACTCTAGCAGCTTATCAATATATTTTTAAATCTTCTTTTTAATTGCACTAATCAAGTTATTACCAACCTTGGTCTTACAAACTTTTATTCAGTTAAAAATAGTATTAACCAAGGTAAAACTATTACTTTTTTCTTTTAGAAAATCTATTATAATTCTCTCATTACTTATATTTCTATACACTTTTCTGGTTATACTCTCTCTGCAATATAGCAATCTTGCCTTACTCACCAACTATCTACATACTTCTATATCTGTGCTAGCTTATATAGATGATACTTTTGAATTACTCAATCCAAAAAAAAACTTAACAAAATTATTAACAAAGCAATCTCTTTTTACAATATGATCAATATTCAAATTAACTTTTCTAAATCTATCTTTATTTTCAAACAACCTTCTGCTTCAATTTTTTTTCTTGACTTCAATCTTGCAACTATCCTAATTCACCAACCTTTCAAGTTTCTTGGCTACTAGTTTACTCTTAACAACAAATATACTTAACAAATTAAGCTTATTTATAATAAAGCAATACAGTTAGCCAATATTACTAATACTAAAAATATTATAGATAAACAAATTTCTTATATCATTAATAACATTATTATTCCTACTATTGAATATTGTATTCAGAATACCATTATCCCTCTCTCTATTTTCAACAAAATTCTTGGCAAATATCTAACTATTGCTAAACACAAATTTTATTTTTTTTGATCTACTCCTAATAGCACAATGTTTAATTATAATCTTTATAATATTCATAGCCTATAAAATATACAACTTCAATATCATATTAGCAATTTTCTTAACTATATCAACAATTCTTCTACTCTTGGTTTAACAACTCAGATCAGAATACAACAACTTCAAAACAACTTATGGTCTACTACTAGCATTCTTTATCATCTCAATCCTTTAATAGATGGCCCTAATAGATATACTACTACTTTTAAAATCACACAACTTTTCAAATTTCTAAATATCTTTATTTCTTTTAACCCTAATCTGTCTTGGCCTTAATTGCCTACTAGTGACAATTTATCTTTGAAAAATATTTTTTCCAGACACTCTAAATATCATATATTTCAATAGCAACTCTGCTACAAAAATATCCTCTTTCTTGAACAACTATGTTTTGCCAACAACTAATTTTTACTTGACTAGCTACACTTATTTTCCAGATTACTTTATATTCCTAAAGAGAAAAAGCTAGCTTGGTTTTTTTATCTTAAGAAGTCTATTTTATCTTATATATCTAATTGCACTATCATACCTGCCCTTCAACCTACTAGGCATAATTTATTTGCTTTCTAAACTAATCTTATAAGTAAATTCTCCAAACTCTAGATATTTACATGTATTAACAATAATATTATTATTGAAAAAATCTACAAAACTTTTCATCAATCAAGTATAGTTTTTATTAATTATTGGCAACACAATATTGAAACTTCATACTTATCTTGTTATCTCCTTCCTTTTATTTCTTGCAAACCCTGTCTAGGATATAGCCTTAACTCTAACTGTATCACTAATTACTGCACACTAAAGGTGTCCTCTATTTTTTCTACCCAATTTCTAAGAAGAAAATCCAACAATCAACTTAAGCTTAATGCTAATTACATTGATCTTATCCTATTTGCTTTTAATAAAAATCAATCTTATATCCCTCTTTTACTCTTTATTAATATTTTTAACTCTCTTATACTTATACTTTTCTATAACAATAATACTTCTAATAACCTTACTCAAATTGCTTTAGATAATAATTCTTATCAACACTTTATTTTTTATACAAATAACTTTGCTAAAAACTTTGTTACTAACTAATACACTATGAGTATTGGCTGGGCCCAAATCTATAATAACACTGTAATTCATAATTTTTCTGCTCAAATTATCAACCAGCCCTCATCTTACAAAGCTGAACTATTTGCTATCTTATCTGCTATTTTAACTCTTTCTCACAACTCTCTTGTTAATATTTATACAAACTCCCAATCTGTAATCTCTAAATACAGCAAACTTATTTTAAATTATCACTTTTCTTCCAAATCTCTCAAATACAACTCCTGCCTATCTGGTATATACTTTTTTAATTACTCAAAGCTTATAACATTAATTTTACAATTTATAAAGTTCAAGCCTATACTAACAATACTTTTAACAATCTAACAAATTTTTTCATCAACAATTACTTCTTATCTCTTACATTAATACTTAACTATGTCAATATATACAATCTTTACTTTTTTCTTAAATGAAAAAATTGCCCTATTGATATCCTGTTAGATATTTTATTAAAAAGTTTTGTAGAGCTAAAACCATTAGTATGTAGTCCTCCCAAAATTATAATCAAGAATAGTTACACTTTTCTCACTGTATTGAGCAGAACTTTACTTGGCTTTACTTTAACAATAACCAAAAAAGCTCATCTAACTTTACCAACTCTAAACTCAACTATCTTAAATCTTTTAAAATTAAAATCTTACTTAATAATCTATCTATATATTTTTACTATTATTCTATATTTTCTAATCTATTCTTATCTGCTACTACTTCCAATACACTCTCTATCTTACTAATATATCTGCTCTAGCTAAAATTCACTAGCTTAAATTATTAATTTCTATATTGATGAAACTGTTTCTAAATTCAATCTCAATCTTCCTCTACTAAACTTAACTATTTAAAACATACTATCTTCTCTTATCTAACTTTTTCTCTTCAACCTTCTCCACTTTATTTATATTCTCTCTATTCTACTTTCAAAGATCTTATCTCTATTTTACTTATCCAATCTGTACAAACCTTTAATATACTATAATCTCTTGCTTTACAGCTTATAATTCAAACTCTTCTCAAAATCTCTAACCAACTCTATAATCAAATATAGAAAACATATTGCATTAACTTTTTTATATAGAAAAAAACACACCAAATCCCTTCCAATCTCTTTTATAATCAACTTTCTTATCTACACTACTCTTATACTCATAATAGAACTAGAAACATCTTTACTTAAAATTGCTATTGTAACTCTAAATCAACTTTACTCTAATTCAACTACTTGTTCTTTTTCTGGGCTTACTAATTGTAAATTTGATATCTGGTCTACTATATAGACTCAATACAACACACTATTAACCACATCTTAACTATCCAAATTTAGATAAGCTTTGACCACTCTAGTAAATTTAGGTCACAGATAATTAGTTTGACCTATAGTCTAAGCTTCTAGTCTGAGCTTTTATTCTTGCATATAATTTATATTTATTTGTTATTATACAAATTAAGTTCTTCATAAATTTTATATAATT
>CAJVPU010001755.1:0-12069 GCA_910591775.1 Dentiscutata heterogama | reverse complement strand
TATCGTAACTATCCGAAATAAAGCTCATGCCAATGGCCTAAGTGGTCACCTTTAATATTAAAAAAAAAAAAAAAAATAAAGATTTAACTAGCCATGTGTGCATCTTTTAAGTGCCTATTTAAGTAGTTCACCTACAGGTTCTATACTAGATACTATACTTATAACCCAACTAGGGAGTTACATATTTAAACCTTCTGATTCTAACTATTTTTATAGCATATCATACTAACCAAGGAACTACCATCTGGTCTATTTTTCTAGATTGTGCACTCTGTCTTAAGACTTCTATGACTTATCCTAAGTTTGCAATAACTAATTACCAGCTTGTATTTCTCTGTTAAGCAAACACATAGCTATCTATAAGGTAAACTTACTAGAGCTTTCCCTATCTCATTTGGGCCAATTTGGTTTTGCACAGTTGCCAAGGCTCTCACTTGCAGTTGGGTTGTTACTTATTTAACCACTTTTGCTTTTATAAAATTCATTTCTCAATCCCAGTATTTATATTTAACTTTTCTTTTTTTGTTATTTTCTTATTGGTCTATCCCTAACTTCCAATTAGTAACCTGGAAGATTCAACCTTGGCTTGGCTTTAGGTGCTAGTGTCTTTGTTTTGTCTTGGTATATGATTTCTCAGCATATGTTCTTTTCCTCTAATTTAGTAAACTAGTTTCTGAACATGTTTAGCATTTTTTTGTTTGAATAGTTTCCTGCCCAACTTCTATAACTCCTGGTCTTGGTAGATAGGGCCTCCACTACCAGTTTCCTATGCCGACTAGCCAGGGTTGATATACTCTATAATAGTCTTACAGATTTTTAACTTTTCTAAATTGGCGGTTAGATTGGTAAATCCCCCTACTAAAGGATCTTGTTGTTGTTCAGTTCTCCAATCTTGGTTCTAACTTTCAAATTGGGTCTTTTATATAGCACTGTAAAAATTGTAATTACTTCTTACTTGGGTCTTCCCAAACAGGTTTCAATCATCTCAATTTCTTGGTATTTATATGCCAAAGCTTCTATACTAAATAGTATAGTCAGATCTCCCTAAATGCAACCTTTTTAAATGCATGACCTCTCTAAATGCATGACTTGGCTTTGTCCCAACTCATATGTTACTTATAGATTTTTACCTTCCTAAATGCAATACCTCTCTAAATACAAGGTTTTTTGTTAGCCCGATGCTATGCATTTAGAGAGGTCTGACTGTATAACCAAGATTACAGATTCTAGATCTAACTAATCAATAAATAATTGTTACTATAATGCAGATTTATTTTTTGAAAATGTTATCTATGGGATTCAAACTTTGGACCTACCACTTGGTAAGTGACAACTAGACCACTTTACTAAGCTGCTACACCCTTATATATAAATTTTTTATATATTAAATTATAATAAAAAATATATAAAATTACTATGAACTTTACAGCTTTGATGTTTTTAAATTTATATATTAACTTAAAAAATTAAATTCTGTGATTATATAGAGCATAAAATGAAAAAATTTTTTGTTTTATTTGGTAAGTTGTAGCTTTATCATCATTATATATTTTAAAAATATAACTTTACCAAAAATAAAAATTTACTAATTCTAAAGTAATATTTATATATAATAGTATACTTTGAATAACTTTATTTAGAAAATAAAAGCAGATTACCTTGATAGAAAAATGAGTTAGCTATATGCTAAAGTTAAAAATTCTAGTTTTTCTATATATAGCTTTTTTTTATTTAGATAACCTAGTTTTGTCTTTTAAGTAAAGTTGTTTAGTATAAGATTTATATATATATATATATATTGTTAAAATATATTTTATAATCTTTTTACTAAATTAAAAATAGGGTTAAAGTTAGAAAAAAATTTTTTTAAAAAATTTTTTTCTAACTTTAACCCATTTTTGACTTAGTAAAAGTTTACAAAAATGTGTTTTAACAAATATATATATATATAATTTTATGCCAAACAACTTTACTTAAAAAACAAAACCAGATTATCTAAGTAAAAAAAAAGTTGTATATAGAAAAATTAGAATTTTTAACTTTAAAATATAGTCAGAAATTTTTTTAAAATAGATAGTGTAGATTGCATTTTGTATAGTATAAAAATGTTAATTATATAATTCTATTATTAAAAAAATAGAAAAAGGTAGATTTGCAACCATATATTATGCTATATAGTTTGATAAAAGTCAATATTTAAACAGATCTATTGCATTTAAATTATTTTATAATTCAAATAGTTATAATAAAGAATTTATAAAAGAGGTAATTTTATTTTTATTTTTTATTAATATTTTTTTTTTAATATTAAGAGTGATACTTTGCTCTTGTCTTTATTAAATTTAATAAAAACTTTTTACATAATCGAGAAAAAGTTTTATTTGTTTAAATCTAAAACTAAAAAAAAAGAACTCAGATATATATTTAAGTAAACTTAAATACTTATCTATAGCCTAAATCTACCAAAGTGGCCAAGACTTACCTAGATTTGGAGATAAGTAAGAATAAGAGAAGGGTATAAAGAAAATTTATTCTTGTTAAAATACCAAGTTTCTACTTTATGAGAGAAATTAGATATAAATGAATTAGAAGAATTTTTAGATAAAAGTATCAAATTAGAAATATGTGTAGTAGGATTGGTATGAGTAGTATTACTATTACTAGTTAAAGCAAGATTGGATTGAGATCTTGAAGTACAATATGGGATCTAAATATTTGTATAAATTTGTTAATTAAAATAAAAAAGAAATTGAATAGTGAGAGAACAAGCAAAATTATTAGAAGAGATATATTCTTATAATGTGTTTATAATATTAAGTGGAACAAGTCTAGAAACTTTAGAAAACAGTAATAGTTTAAAAGTAAAATAATGTATTTATAAGCTATCAAAGTTTTTGATTTGGCTAAGAAGTTTGTATATTTAGATTTGTGAGATTTAAAGTTTGGTAGAGGTTAAGATGAGTTGTAGAAATATATTAAGGAGATTTAATATTATATTAGAAGAAGGGGCAAAATGCCCAATATAATGTGTTAGAAGGTTGTTAGTAGATATAACAAGAGTTGGGGCAGAAAGGATATCTTTTATGAAGAATATATAGGGATAGAAGATTATCAAGTAGTAATTTAACTCTAAAAGTTTTAAGTATTGATAATTAAAAACTATGTGCAAAGTTTGAAAATTTTTAGCTATTGTTAAGATAGAGCTAAATAGCATTTTAATGAATATTATGAGAAAGAGAAGACTATTGTTAAAAACAATGTAAGAACTATTATGCAAGAATATTTGTATGACAAATAGTTTAGATACTATGATAAACAGGAAGCTTAAGGGGAAGATTATTAAAAAGAGTGATGAATTGGCATTGTAAATATTGCAAGAGTAATATTTCTAGATTCAGTTCAGTTTATTTTAGGTTCAATAAACCTAAACTAAACCTAAACATAAATCACAAATTTTGCAAATTATTGAATCTGAACCTGAACTAAACTTTGAATTTATAAATCTAAACTAAACCTAAACTTAAAATTTTGGTTTATTTAGGTTTAGTTCAAAGTTTATAAACATATTCAGGTTTAGTAGTAGTTTAATAACAAAATATAGTAAAAAATTTTTTGCCTCTAGAATTTTCAAATTTGAAATTTTTAAAGAAATCTTTTTTTTACTAAGTAAACCTATTTCCAACTTCTAAAAAAAGTTGTAGAAAAATATCTTGTGATCAGAATGGTAGTTAAAACATTAAAATTAGCTTAGTAAATTGTAAGATATAAGTATTTTAGTTCTCATGACTATATAGGTTCTCAAAAGTAAAAACCAGGAAATTTGGCTGATTATAGGTTTTGAGATAATTGACAAAAATGTTTTTGTTACACGGAATCAAAACAATCTAAAAATACTCTATTCAATATAAACAAACCTGTTTAAACAGAATTATTAGATCTACAGATCACTTCTAGAATAAAATATATACATCTTTTGTACAATAAATCTATTTTTAGATTATAGTGTCAAAAATTTTTAACTATTATATCTTAAAAATTTATTAATTAATAAAACTTTCAATATTAAGTGAAAAAGATTTGGCTTTAAATTTTATACCTAATCAATCAAACAGGTTAATTTTCAAAAAATTGTCAAATTCTTTGGTTTTTACTTTTGAGGGCACATATATTGCTAAATTGCCATAATAGGTGAACTTTATTTATTTATTTTTTTTGATATTAAGGTGAGGTCTTGCTCATATCTTTATTAACTAATTTATATAAGTAGTTACATAGAAACTATATAAAAACTCAATTTGTATACAAACAAATAAATATAAATTATATGCAAGAATAGAAGCTCAGACTGATTTATCTATAACCTAAACCTACTAGAGTAGTCAAGACTTATCTAAATTAACAGGTGAACTTTATTAGAAGTAATATTTAAATATTATTATATTTTTGTATTGTTATATGCTGCAAGTATATTTCTAGATCTATGAGAGTATATCAAGCCACATGTGCATCTTTTGGGTGCTTATTTAAGTAGTCTGCCCTAAGGTTCTACACTAGATATCATACCTATAACCCAACTAGGAAGTTATCTATTTAAACTCTCTGGTATCCTCAGTCTTGCACTGCCCTATTTGGTTCAAACCATCTCACCTTGTACTGCACAATGATCACTCAGGTTGGCATTCTTCCACTGACTTTACCTCTTTATAAATAAACTTTTCAAATCTAATCATCTAGTATTTATCTAAAAAAGGGTACAGTAAATGCTTTTCTAAATTCTTCTACATTCTACATGTTTCTAGATTTGGTTCAGAGATATTGTACTATAGCTTTATCTATATACTAGCAAGCCCAGTTACTCAAGCCACACCTATCTTCTGTTCTTGCAAGATTTATTTCTATTCCAGTACCTACATTCAAACTTTTTTTTTCTGAATTTTTTACCAGTCTTTTACTTGTTTCTAGCCAACAATCTGAAAGGGTTAATCTGCTTAGGCTTTAAGTACTTTACAGTCTTCCTTCCTTTGGTACATACTTCCAGAGCATATGTTTTTTTTTTCAGTTGATGATTTAGCAATTTAGCTAGTGTGTTTCTCTACTTCAGTTAGTGATTTTACTATATTTAGTAATTAATGATCACACCTTATTTAATAATGATTACTATTTAGATTATTCTTGACTTTATTTTTAGATTGTTTTATATACTACAATGATTGGCCAATCAAATTAAAAGTCTATCCAACATATATATTAATAAACTTTACTACTTTAAATATTAAAGCTTTATACAACAAAAGCATGTATATACATACAAGATAAATTTTTCTTATTCATATAGCGAAGTAAAGCTTTAAATTTGACTGATCACAAACTCAATACTTGATACCAGGTTATATAGTTATTAGCTATACTCACTTTTTGTTGCATATAGCTACAAGTAATTCAATTTTTAAAAACACTTTCAAATCATTAAAAAATATTTGATATTCCTAAATTTCAGTATTCTAGCTTATAAGTTAGCTAATATTCTTTTTCTCTTTATAGAACCAAGTTAGTAGTCATCGTTTGGTACTTTTTTCAGATTAGTTCATTAGGTGGCACAGTATATTGTTGTTGGTGAATTTTGGTAGTGGTTTCATGTTTGGTATTTATCTTATATATAAGTTCCAGTTAATATTTTTTTTGAATATTATAATTTGAGAAATTGACAAAATATTTTGAAACTTATTTAATTGAAAAGAAATTTATTAGCTTTATTTGCATTTTTTTTATATTTATCAAAAAAGTTTTTAAAACAAAAGCTTTAAGAATTCCAAAATAGTGTGACAATATTTGAGTAAGGTATCTTGATAAGATTTTGGAATCGTTCTCACTTTAAGAAAATATGTTATTCTCACATATTAGTATTCAGGATAAGGAAAAGATAAAATTTAAAATCATGTTATTAAAGATGGAATAGCTCAAATTTTGCTTATCATCTATATATTGAAAACTATATCATCAAATCTTTAAAAATTTTTTGGTTAACAATCTATTAATAATCTGCATTTTTTTCTTCCAAAATTTACCAAGTAGGAATCCAGAACCTTTTCAATTATTACTCAATGAAGCGTATATAGCAGAAATTGCTTATGGGTTTATGAAAAAGAAATTTAATCTATATAGGTTTAGATTACTTTTTTACAGAATTAAAGATGATTTTATGTTAAAAATTATGTAATAAGTGAATATATCTTATAGTTATTAGAGTAATGATATAAAAAATTTTTTTTTGAAAATATAGAAATAGCACTATTCAAAAATGTTTAATTAAAAGTATTATTTAATTTTTATATTAAAATAAAAAATTTATTAAGATGAATTGACTCCAGATTTTTTAAAATTATTTTATTTTATTTATTTTTTTTTAAATAATAATATAAATTTTTTCTTTTATTAATAAATAATAATAAATAATAATAAATAATAATAAATAATAATAAATAATAAAAAGAATTCATCACTTCAGCAAAATATAAAGTTGAATATATTTATTCTTTTGCTGAATCAACACAATCAGTATTAGATTTATTATTTAAATTTAATAAAGATCTTACCTTCTCTAAAATAATTAGCAATTTATTTTTTTTTTGGTTCATAACCCAGTGTATTTTTCTAAATATTTTTATCTATTTGTTCAAGATAAGTTTCTATCTTACAGATAATTTCTGAATTTGACATTTTAGCTTCATCATTTTGTGCAATTTCTTCTTGCTTGGTAATTAGAATAGGTCTAAAAGAAAGAAGTTGGATTATTGTCATAAAAAATATTAATAATATATTTTTGTCAAGTTTGCTTTGCTAAACCAGTAAATTTTGTCAACCGTGTGCTTAGTTCATATTTTTACTCAAACTTTTAAAGACAGTTCTTGACTTTACTGGATTGATGAATTTATTTTTTTATATATGAGCTCAGAATCTGCAATCAGCTCTGAGTGATTTCTTGGACCAACTATCTGTAAATCATTGTATCCAATTGATTTGAAAAAATTGGTCCACAACTAAATTTTTATTAGTTGTAAATTAATTAATTCAAATATTTAAGCAATTGATATTAATATAATAGTTACCTGAAGGAAATTTTTACAATTTTGTGTGGCAATTTGCCAATAGCATATTTGCAGAATAGAAAGAATTAATGATTTTAGAGTTTTGTTTATTTCTTCCAAAATCATAAATGCTAATTAAAAAGTCCTGATTATAAAATGATACAATGTCTTTTTATAATATCATGTATTATCAGATTAAGCTGTATTAGTTGTACTTCACCTGCAACTTCAATTATGTGATATATAAGATGATGACACACTGAGCATACTGGAGAAAAAATTCTTTTTGTGGCTCTCTTTAGTAGTACATCATTTTTTCTAATAGCTGCTCTATAATTAATAATAGCTTGCAGATAACAAAATATCTATTTAAATAATAAATTAATAATTCACAAATTAAATAAATAAATTTATCAAAAATAATGCAACACAAAAGTTTAAGAAATAAATAAATAATCAGAAAGCTTAATAACATAATGTAATATATGGAATTTGAATCCATTTAGTCTTAATTATACATATAACAGAGCTAGATATTCTTGTTCTAATTAACTTAGATTAACTGTCATGCAATTTTATGAACATATATATCTATGAAATCATAGAATAATTTTGAAAGAACTGCTAAATTGGATATAAAAAAAAAATATTCAATGCCTCTATATTTTGTCCATAATAAAAATTTAAATTCTTTTTAATTGAATAAATTTTTGACATGCTGTGTTAGGTACTTGAGAATGACTTACTGTTTTTAAATATATTAACAATCACACACTAGATATAAATTAGAATTTAATAATCAAAATACTTAACTTAATAAAGAACAACTTTTACAAATACTCTTTTTATATGAAAATCTTAATAAACAATCTTCCAACAATGCAAAATCTCAAAATTTATTATTCAAATCTATATACAACAAATAAATATTGTAGGTGCTTTTTAATCAAAAACTCTTATTACATACTTTTATTTCTAAAAATACTAAAAATAAGGGATGTCTAAAGTAGAGGCAACTCATTTTTTTGATTAACTTTAGAGTTAGGGGCATCTTATATTAGAGTTAGGTAAGATATTTAGCAATTATATATAAGCAAAATCGCCTTCCTGACATTTTTGATTAACTTACCCAGGGTAGGTTTAGACTGCCATTTTTTGTATTTTTCAGGTTTTTTTTTTTTTATTTCTTGCTTTGCTTCACCGGAGATCATCAAAATTCTATAATTTGGTTGGTTGTTTATTACATGATTTGTCTTCGCTTTAGACATCCTCTAAAAATATTTAACAATTACTTATTAATATAACTACTAACATATTTTAACAACTCCTAACTTATATTTATTTAATCTACTTTACTTTTTAATACTCTCTTATTACTAACAATGAACTTCTTAAATACATATTATAATTCTCTTATTCTTACTATTCTTGGAATTTATTTCAGAACAATATACCAAAATATCAAAACTTTAATTAAAAAGCAAACAGAACAAATACTTATTAATCTTTCTAATAATCTCCTATACTGGTTTTATTATGAAATATAGTTCAAATGTAACTTTTTTCAACATTAATAGGAAATTGTCCAAAATATTACACTTAAAACTAAGTGTACTAAACTCTTATTTACTAACTAAATAAATTCATATAGATCCTATTTACAATTAATAGACCCATATAATACTATTAAAAAATAGTACTTATAAGGCTTCTTTCTAACAATATGCTTTTTATAATATTATAATTAATATTTTAAAGTCTTCTTCAACCTTTTCTAACTAGAATTACTTTATTTATTTAATTTAATAATAGTATTAAATAAAGAATAGAAGGTGTAATATCATATTAGATACTCTGTAATATGAGTATAATTAGAAATCTTTACTATAGAAATTCATTTTAAAACTATATCTTTTTGTTATTAGCTAGTTTTAAGTTAAAGAAATTTAGTAGTCTGGTTAAATAACTTATCTGTCTCCTTATTCAAGTCTTTCTAATAACAAGAAGACTATTAAATTTTGGATTAATTTAAATTTATTGTAATAAAGTTTCTATTATAAAAGAAGAAGAATAATAATATAGTCATCCTTCTCTATAATCACGTCATTTGTTTTACATAAAAAAGATGTGATTATAAAATTTTAATAGTAATGTCATTATATAAAGTTTTTTTAATAAATATACTGTATTGCTAATAATTTTTCAAAAAATAGTGCTTATAAAGAGAATATAATTATATAGGAGATAACTGTAAAGAAGAATGACTATAATAATAAGAAGATATTTAATTTTAAAATTTTTAATCAAAATTTCAAAATTAAGTATTTTTTTTAAAAATTTACAAATATAAAATAAATACATATTAATATAGTATATTATTATATATAGAACCAGTCTATTTAGAGTATAAAAATAAAATTAATTAGTAAAATATGAAAATTATACTATTTAAATTTTAAATTTGTTGATCCAGATAAGATTAGTATATTAAAATTTGAGACAAAATTTTTATAATATTAACTATATACTGAAATCTGAGTGAAGTTAAATAAAAAGTATTTTTTTTATTAAGATAAGAACCAAAGTAAATTAATTGAAAGTTGTAGAGCTCACTGAGATGTATCTAATGATAATTAAATCATTTAAATTAGCCTAGTAAATACTAAGATATTGCTAAAAATATTTGGCTAACTATATAAAATTCTATATAAACAAATATAAAAATTTTATATAGTTAGCTAAACATTTTTTAGTAATATCTTAGTATTTGCTAAGTTAATTTGAACAATTTAACTAATATTAGATATGTTTTAGTAAGCTCTACAACTTTAATTAATTAACTTTGGTTGTTAATTTAATAAAAAAAATACTTTTTATTTAATTCTGCTTAGATTCTAGTATATAATAAAAATTTATATTGTACGTATCCTAAAATTTACTATTGTCCAAATATAGTAATTATGCCAATCTTATCCAGATTATTAGTTAAAATAAATTTAAAAATTTTATATAAAAATATAGTAGTTATAAAAAATAATTATTATAAAATTATTAATATTATTTATAAAATTTATAAAATTATAAAATTATAAAAATATAGATAGCTTTGCAGAAATTATAAAATAAAGAAAGTTTTAAATTTTAAATTTTTTAAATTTTTATATTTTAATTTAAAAATAAATTATATATTTAAAAACAGTAAAATCTAAATAGTGCTTATATACACTTTATACTTTCAAGTTTTGATAGTAAATAAAGATAAAAACTAATATTAGGGTTAAAATTAAGATTAGTATTAGGGTTAGAGTTAGAGTTTTTTTAGACTAAAATTGGGAGAGAAACATTTTTTAGTAGTTACACATCAGGATTACCCTAGTAAAATTTTGAGATATTGGCAATTTTTATAGTAAGAAGTACATAGTATATAAGATACTATCTAGTCTAGTTCTTAAAAACTATATAATTAGATTTAATATTAGACTATGCAAAATTAATTAATTGGTTTTATAACATAGCCGGGTCAAAATTTGAAACTTCTAAAAAAAAATTTTTATATATTTTAATAACTGGATGGGTTTTAAAAAATTTTTTATATAAATTTTATAAAATTTTATATATAAAATTTTTTTAAAAAAAGCTAGCCAGCTGGGTCTATTTTTAAAATTTTAAGTTATAAAAACCAAGTAATTAAATTTGTATAGCTTTATTTAAATTTTTATAATATAGTTGCACTTCTATATAATCACACTATCAAGATTTATAAAAAAATAGAAGTAAATTTTTATATATTTAATAGTAGTTGGTTTAAAAAATAAATATATTTATATATAGATCACTCTTTCTGATGATTCCTTGTACCAAAAATACAACAAACTTTTTTTTCAAAAAAATAGTAGACTATGGTAGAAAAAAAAAGTATAAGACTGATAAAAACTATAAACTGGCACCTGTTATTTTGAGATAGTTCTCATATACCACTAGCTAACAGGCTTAGAGCTTATCACTTACCATAGGAACAGCATTTGTTATTTAGAAGTAGTTCTTATATGTTACTTGCTAACAAGTTCAGGGTTTATCACTTACTAATAAGAAAATCAGCAGTAAACTTGGCTCTTTATGTTCTACTACTTTTGAAAAAAAATATACGCTCCTTTAAGAATAGGGAGAACAAATTTTAAATTATATATAAAACTAATTGTAAATTTTTTTTTAATTAAAAATTAAAAAATATTTTATTAAGTAAGCTAATTTTAAAAATTAATTAAAAATTGTAGAATAGCTTTTTCCCATTCTAATAATTGTAAAATTATTAAAATTGGTTTAATATTCACTGAAAAACAAGTATTTAAAGATAGTATATCATAAATTGTTTACAAAAATGATGATTATGTGATAGCAACCAATCAAAATTAATTATTTTGTATAACTGGAAGAACATATGGGCTAATTATTCTCATTTCATATAAGTAAAATTGTGTGACATTTACAAATTTGATCTGCATCGTACTACCAAATCGCATGATAATTTAGACTTAAACCAATAACTGCTTTGAATAATGAGCCTTTACTATTGAAATCACGAACTTCAAATCAGTTGTAGATCAGTTTTGAATCAGTTCAGTAAGACTTTAATGGAAGCAGATTTAGAAAATTCACTCACGGTAACTATTTTTTCTAAAATGCAATTACTTTAAATATAAAAGAGCTTACATTATTATTATAAATAGAATTCCGCCAGAACTTTTTATCATGATTATCCTAATAATCCTTACATAAATGCCCAATATATTGCCAGAAATAAACTTTTTCAATCAAGATATAAAATAATAGAACTTGGATATTATCCACAAAATGTTAAATATACACAAAAAGGAAAAAACATTCAATATCAAATTCCTAATAAATACATTATAAAAACCGAAGTTGCAAATCAGACTGTACGTTGTGAAACAAAGTATACTGTTTTTAACAAGGTCTTATATAC
>CAJVPU010001754.1:0-12069 GCA_910591775.1 Dentiscutata heterogama | reverse complement strand
GTCTTTATTGTGTAAGAGGTGGTAATAACTAGAAGTAATTTTAGTATACATGTACATTTATAAATGTAGTATCTCTCGAATAATAAAGGCAGGATTGCCAAAAAAAAAAAAAAAAAAAAAAAAATATATAAAATTTATATATAATATATTATTTATTACAGATAAATATCACATCAATATGATTTGGTATTAGATATAATAAATATATATGTTAAATAAGTATTTACTAATAAAATATATTAAAAATACTTATTTATTATATAACAAATTATCATATCTTAAAATTTAAATTGAATTAGAACCTTAAAAAATTCTAAAACTATAAAAACTACTTTGTTATATATTATATTTATTAAAAAACTTCAAACTTCTTTAAAGTTTTTTTCCTTTTTTTTTATTTTTATTTTACAAAAACTCTGTGTTTTTTGTATTATACAACTTATTTTTAAACTATATACTCATATTTTTATGTTTTTGGCCTTAGTGAATACTATATATTGTTCTAATTGATTTTGATTTCTCGAACACATTAATTACTACATTCTCTTTCCAGGTGGGTTTTGGTTTTTCTTCATCAATTCTTCATATAGAATTATGTTTTTAGCTTTAATAAATACTATATTTTGTGCCACTTGATCTTGATTTCTTGAACACTTTAACTGCCACCTTTTTTTTTTAGGTAGGTTTCAGTTTTTCTTTGTCAATTCTTTAATTCTTCTTATAGAATTATGTTTTTGGCCTTGGTGAATACTATATATTGTGACAAATTAATTTTGATTTTTGAACATGCTAACTATCACTCTTCCCTTTCTAGGTGGTTTCAGTTTTTCTTCATCAATTCTTTCGATTCTTTATATGAAATTATGTTTTTGGCCTTGGTAAATACTATATATTGTACAAATTGATTTTGGTTTTTTAAACACATTAACCACTACCCTTCTCTTTCCAGATGGGTTTCAGTTTTTCTTTATCAATTCTTTGTATAAAATTGAGTTTTCAGCTTTGGTAAATACTATATATTGTAACACTTGATCTTGATTTCTCAAACATTTTAACTACTACTCTTCTTTTTCCAGGTAGGTTTTGGTTTTTTTTCATCAATTTTTTCAATTTTTCATATAGAATTATGTTTTTGGCCTTTGTAAATACTAAATATTGTGCCAATTGATTTTGATTTCTTGAACATGTAAACTACTACCCTTTTTTTTCAGATAGATTTTGGTTTTTTTTTGTCGATTCTTCATATAGAATTATGTTTTTGGCTACTATATATACTGTGTTAATTGATTAGAGCTTGTGTTAAATTTTTAGTGGTAATTTGAATATGTTTACTATATGATTATATTATTTGTCAGTTGTAACAATTTTGAACCTATAATAAATTTTTTTATTAAAAATAAAATTAATAAAATTTATATAATTTAAATCATATAAAAGTTTTAGTAAAATAATTATTATATGTATTATTATTTACTTTTTATATTACTATAATTACCAATATTGATAACAAAATAGATATATTACTTTTATATAAAATATCAATATCAGAATAATAATAGATATCTGTTATGTAGCCAATATTTATTTTGCATACTCCTGATATTCATCTTTTATATTGCTATGATTACAAATTTTGGCAGCTAAATGGATATAGAATTTTAAATAATATATCAATATTAGGATAATAAAGGATATCCTTTATTCTTCTGATATTTATCTTTAATGCTTCTATAGATTTGTTAAACATGTGTAGCAACTAGATATATAATTACTATACAAAGAATCAATATCAAGATATTAATAGATACCTTTATTTATCTTGTATTTACCTTTTATACTATACCAGTATTCATATTTATGCTACTATAAATTCACTAAATAACTGTAGCAAACCAGGTTAAAAGTGAATACATAATAGATAGATATTAGAATATAAAAAGAATACCCTTTATTTAGCTAATATTCAGTTTCTATTCTTCTGATATTTATCTTTTATACTCTTATAGATCTGTCAAATACATGTAGCAACTAGATATATAATCACTATACAAAGGATTGATATTAGAATATTAATAGATACCTTTTATTTATCTTGTATTTATCTTTTATATTGTACTAGTATTCATCCTTTATATTATCATAGATCTGCCAAATAACTGTAGCAAATCAGATTAAAAGTAAATATATAAAGGATAGATATCAAGATATAAAAAGATAAACTTTATTTAGCTAACATTTATTTTGAATGTATTGATTTTTATTCTTTATATTTCCAATAAATGCAGCAAGACAGATATATAATTATCTTATAAAAGATTGATATTGGGATATTAATAGATATCATTTATTTATCTTATATTTTTCTTTTATGTTGTACCAGTATTCATCCTTTATGTTACTATAGATTTGCCAAATAACTGTAACAAATCAGGTTAAAAGTAGATAAATAAAAGATAGATATCAAGATGATAAAGAGATCCTGATATATATTCTTTATGTATTTATTGAAACTGTGTTAATCATTACACTTACTGGCTATTAAAGAACTAACTGGGAAGTAATATATAGACTAAATTGTTATAAATAAAAAGAAATTAAAGATGTAAAAGAAATTAGTAAAGATTACTTCAAATATCTTGATTAATAAATAAATATAATACTTTTGGCTGAATAATTTAATAAAAAATAGTTGATTTTAATATTTAAGGTGGTAAAATTGTGCTAAATGCTAAAAAATATGAATAAAAAAAGTGTGTAATAAATAAAGAGTATCATTTTTATTGTATGAAGGTAATATAAATTAATTTAGCAAAGTAACAAGTAAGTTAAAGTCTTAGAACTTTGAAAAAAAATTATTATAACATAGTTAATACTAATTGGCTAAATGGTGTAGATTGTCATGTGGCTCGAGTAAAAACTCACAATAACCATCACTTTTTTTTGCTATAGCTAGAGTACTACTATTAACCAAGCCATACTCTCTATTATTAATAACTATTTTTTTGTCAAAATTATAACTTATTTTAACTATATTAAAAATTAATTTTATATCTTTGTACAAATTATTCAATACTATAAAGAGACTGCTTATTCTAAAGCAAATAAAATATTAAAAAAAAAATTCAATATCAAATTTCAACCTATAACTAATTTAGAATCTTTATTTCTAGATTATTCTTTTCTATAAACTTGCCTTTTACAAACAACATGAATATAGCACTTGATTAAAAGATACCCATTGTAGTTAATAAAGTAAATAATATAAGTAGGCATATAGATAAGTCTATTTACCCAAAAGATATAGATATGTATAGTTCTTTAATATATAACCAGAGTACTGCTACTTCTTGTAAAACTATAAAAGCTAAATATATAGTAAAAACCTTGTAAAAGACAAATCTAAGGTGTTACTTTTAATATCTTTAAACTCTTGTGACTCTTCAATTTGCTTTAACAAAATTTTTAAATATTATAAATTTTTACTTTTTTTATCTTCTAAACAATCATTTCCTTTTTTCTTTATTTAATCAAATATAGTTTTTAGAACAATTTACAAAATAAATTTATATCTACATAAATCTAACTATAGCAAAGCTTATATTTATACTATATAAGAACCTTGCTCTCTTTCTGATTATCTAATTATATTTTACTAAAGTGCTATTTTTATAAACTTTCATACTTCTCTAAAATTATATATGCAATACTCTTCTCTACCTACACCTTCTAAATCTTTTACTAATTTTACTAATACTTTTTACTTACTCTAAAACTCTTTACATATACAAATAATATTTGAGACTTTAATCAAAACCTTAAACAACAAGTATAAGAACACTACTGTCTATCTAACAATTTAGATATTATTTGCCTAATTAAAATCAAACTAGCTAGTAACAATTTTATTTCTAAATACTTTATAATTTCTTACTATACTTACTTTGAGTCTTGTAAAAAAAACTCTAAAGCTAGCACTACAATTATAATATATAACTCTTTAACTTCTTATATACACAATATCACTACCTTTTCAGACTATGCTATCTTCATCAATTTGTTCTTCTAACATGATTTCAAATTTTATCTTTATCTTTCTTCTCTGTAGTAATATCTCTATCAAACTTCAAATCTAAAACACTATTATCTATTAAATACAAGATGCTTATACTCTTAATTTGCTTTCTATTGTATTTAAAAACTTTACTGCTTTAATTAACAATATTTATTTCTCATTTATTAAATACAAATTTCTTCAATTTTTTATTTATAATAATATGTATAATCTTGCTTTACACACTGCCTCTTCCTCTTCTACTTGGCAAAAAACCAGATCCTGCAGTAAAAATAACTTTATCTGAACCTAATATACTATCTTAACTATTACATCTCTTTTAACACAGATAATAGTTCTTTTAGTAACTACAAATTTTTACTGCCTACTATTCTTTTTCTTATACTAGAGGTCCAATCCAGATAAATCTGTCATCTATTTATCCATATTTGAATTTATTCAGATATCCATTTACTATTGGTATCCAGATAATCTGACAAATATTCAGATAATTATCCAGATATCAATAGTAAAACAGATATCTGAATAAATTTAAATTTGGATATCTAATAGATAAATAAATAAATGGATAATGGATAGGAACTCTATCTTATACCCTACATGATTAATACAGATACAAAATATACTTATATAGAAGAGACTTTAATTACAAAATAATAAATAGTTTCAAATGAAATAACTTTACTAATCAAATTAATACTAATTTTCTCTCTTATAACACTCTCTCTTTATGAATAATACAAAATCTTTTAAAACTACCTGGCACAAAATCTATGCTAGTATTATTATAGCTATACTACAACATATTCTTAATAAAAAATTTATAGTTTGAAACTTTTAACACACATTTTTTTTTAGAGCTACCTATTTATACTTCAATCTTAAAAAATTTAGCAATATTATTAGACTTACAAAACATGCTCTTAAGCACTTCTTTTTTATTTTAACTACTCATCTTGCTTTAATAATAAATAGCATTCTTAACCAATACAAGATTTTGTTAAATTCAACAACATATAGCTAGACAATAATATTATTACTGACTTCAACTATTAAATCTCATATCCAACAATACTTCAATAATTTGACTACTTTTTATTATATTAATCACAACTTATTTAATAGCAATCTGAATATAATTCTAAAACCAATATTAACCCATCTGGTACTTTAATATTCTATCAGTCTTTATAGAATAAGAAATTACTTTAACTATTAGCTAACTTTCTAATAATAAAGCTTGTGATCATTGGGTATTAGTTACAAAATATTTAAACATATAAATCTTAACTTTATTATTTTGATAACTGCACTCTTTAACTGCTACCTTTTCTTCTAAACTATATTTAAATAATAAAAAGAAGGCTGCATTTTTCCTATTTTCAAAAAACCTATTTTGATAATAATCTTTTCAACACTAAACCCATTAACTTAATTGAATATATCAAAAAGCTATATACTAAACTTCTTATTAACTATTTTAATCTTATCTTTTTTTAATACAATATCTTGTCACCTTTCAACTTTGTTGTACTCTCTGGCAATTTAACTTACTTTCTATTTATATTCTCAATAACATTATTGAGGATGCCAACTATATACAATTCTAATTAACTTTGACTTCTTTTTTAAGATATGAGTATGGCCTATAAATTCATTAATTTTAAACTCTTCCAAAAATCACTACATTATATTTAAATGCTCTAGCAACTCATTAAAATTTTAACTAACTATTATTTGATTATACTAATTATGTTATTACCAACTTTGTGCTCACCAATCTTTACTTTGTTAAAAATAATATTGACCAAAAAGAAATAATTACATTTCTCATTTAAAAAATCTATTATAATTCTTTTATCTTGTATATCTTATCATACTTTGCAAGCTATATACTTTTTTACCTCTTGACAAACTAGTTTTATTAATGTTTTTTCTAATCACTTAGCATCTCTATTTCTGTTTTTGCTTATAAAGATAATATTTTATGATTTGCTCAATCCAAATCACAACTAGAAAAAAATAATCAATATTGCTTTCTTATTCTACTCAATAGCCAATATTCAAGTTAATTCTACCAAATCTATATTTATTACTAAAGCTAATATCATATTTCTTAACTCTCTTTTTAATCTATTCTATTTTAACAATCTTTTAAATTTTTAAGCTGCTAATTTACTCTCAACAATAAACAAACTTCACAAATCAAACTTATCCAAGTTGAAGCTATTCAACTTGCCAACATAGCTAGTATTAAAAATATAACTAACAAACAAATAATCTATATAATTAATATTTAGTGTTAAGCACAATTAAACAAAAATTTGATAGTTAAATACTTGTTAAACTTGTGATTAAGTTGGATATTAAATGATTGCAGATTAACTAATAGTATATGGAGGTGAGTTAGTAGAAAAGAAACAAAGTTTTTTTAAGTAAAAGTTTTCTTGACTTTAAGCTTAAATATCTTAACAACTATTTTATTAAATTTAATATTTTTTTTTATTTTAATTTTATATAATTTCAAGATTAAAATAAAAAAATTTTGGCAAATTTGAATAAATAGTTGTTGAAATATTTTAATTTAAAAATTAAAAAAGTTTACTAAAAATTATTTGTCTTTTTCTACTAACTCATCCCTATATATTTAGCTTTGGTTAATCTGCAATTATTTGATATTCAATTAAATATAAGTATTAATAGCTTCAACAAGCATTCTACTATATTTAAAATTATACAACTTCTCAACTATCTCTAAATCTTTATATATATATTTCCCAATTCATTCTGATCTAAAACTATAAATAATAGTAATACCCTTCTTAAAAACATTTTGTTAAATCACTCTAAATATAACACCTTTAAATAACAACTTAATTACAAAAATATTTATATCTTAAACAATTCTGCTTATCTGGCAATAATATACTTTTAGATTAATTACGCTTATCTTTTAGATTTTTATATATCCCAACAGAAAAAAACTATTTTGGTTTTTTTATTTAGAAGTTACTATTCTAGAGAACAATTATTATTGCACTATTTTATCTCATTTTTAACTTACTATTATTAACCAATTTGTTAATAAGCTATCTCTTTCTTCAAATCTTGTAAACCTTGTATTTTAACATTTTACAATAAAGATATTTATTATTGGCTAAATTTGCAAAACTTTTACTCATACTAATACTATAACTATAACACACTAGCAATATAATATTAATACATTTGCCTCTTATTGATGCTTCTTACTTTTTATTTTCTGCATTTTTTGCCAAGGTTTCAATCTTAAATCAAACTATATATTTTGCTATTGCATTCCAAAAGTATCTGCTATTCTCTTTATTTACTTTTTGGGAAGAAAAAAAAAACTAATAAACAATATAACTTTAATACCAATTATATCAACCTTATATATTTTACTAAAATCAAATACTCTACTAATTTATCTTTACTACTCACTATTTATATTAATATTTTATCTTTGCCATTTTCCTGCCTCTTTAAAATTAACTGAGATTTAATTATCTAACTTATTCCAATACTATTTACTTTTTATATTAATGGTTCTATTAAACAACTTGATACTAACCAATATTTAATTAACATTGGCTGGGTTCAAGTTTATAATAATCAAGTTATTTAAAACTTTTTTGCTCAAATCCTTAACTGACCCTCTTTATATAAAGCTAAACTATTAGCAATACTTTTATTTATTTTTATACTTTTTAGCAACTTAATTATTAGAATCTTTACTAACTTCAAATTTGTTTTTTCTAAATATAACAAACTTCTGGCTCTATTACTTAAATTTTCTAAACAATTTAAATTTAATGCCTTGTATATCTGGTTTACATTCCTAATTTTTCTCAAAACTTTTAATATTTAACTCTTTTTCTACAAAATCTAAGCCTATTTTAACAATTTCTTTAATAACCTTGCAGATCTACTTGAAACAACAATTCTACTTTACAAATTCTACACTTTAACTATACTAATCTTAATATCTTTTTTTTATTTTGTAATAGAACAATAGCTTTATTAAAAGTTCTACTAAATAATTTATTAAATCAATTTGCAAAGCTCAAAATATTGTTTTATAGTTCTCACAACATCATGCTTATGAATAGTATCACTTCTCTTATTTAATTAACTGGAAAGTTTCTTGGCTATACTTTAACAACAATCAAAATATATTACAAAACTTTACTAACTTTTTAAAATTTTTTAAATCTAAAATGCTCTTCAATATTTTTCTAACACATGTATATCTTCACTTTATCTACTCTTCTATATTTATATCTACTAATTGTTTCTTATACAACTATTCTAATACTCTTTTGTACTGGTATTTTTGTCCTGACAATACACTTTTAACCCAAACTATTAACACCTTAATATATGATATTATCTCTAATACTAATCTTAATTTTTTAATATTCTAATTAAATAATCTAATATATACTATTGTCTTATATCTTTCTTCTTATCACAACTATACTTCTATACTTTTTATTCTACATTTAAAGGTCTTATATCTATTGCTCTAGTCCAACCTCTTTAAAATTTTTAATTGTTTTTAGTAAGTTGGTTAATATAAAATTATTATAAGATTTTAATATATAAAAATAACTATTTAAACTAATTTAAGAAAATTTATAAATAGTTAGAGTTAGGGTGAGAGTTATAGTTTAAACTAGAGTTAAATTAAGATTGGTGTAGAGTTTTTTTATATTATAATTTTATAATACTTCTATATTGCCCAGTTATACTAAAAAAGATCTAAATTTTTTACTTCCAAGCCTTTTAACTTATTATAAAATACTTTTAAAAATCTCTGACCAACTTTATAATAATATTTGAATTATCTACTGCTTCAACTTTTCTTACTAAAAAAGAGCTCAGCAAATTCTATTATAAATTAATACTGTATCTTATACCTCCTTACTTTCTAAAAATTACAGAAACAAAATTATTACACATATAGTTATCCTTGTAGCTTTGCTAATTAGCTATATTTTTATTTTGATACATGCTCTTAGTAAAACAAGCTTCTTTTAAATATAATATTTGGTCTACTATGTGTTGGGTTCTACAATTTGATTTGATTTGATTAGATTTGATTTGATCAAATATTTAAATTTAAATCAAATTCAAATATAGAAATTTCAAATCAAATCAAATTTATATATAGTTATATTTGATTTGATTTGAAAATATTTGATTTAATTTGAAAAATAATTATTAAAATACAAATAAAAATCAAAATCAAAATCAAGTTTTTAAAATTAAATTAAATTCAAATCAAGACAAATTTGATTTGATTAAATTCAAATTGGCCTAATATTTGATTTGATTTGTGTTTAAGAAACCCTAACTATATAAATTAAATATAGTATACCTATTAATTATATCTTAACTATTCAAATCTGGGTGAGTCTTGACTACTCTAGTAGGTTTAGATTACAGATAATCAGTCTAAGCTTTTATTCTTGCATATAATTTATATTTATTTGTTTGTATACAAATTAAGTCTTTATATAGTCTCTATATAATTACTTATATAAATTATTTAATAAAAATATAAGCAATACCTCATCTTAAAATCAAAAAAAATAATAATAAAAATAAATTAAGTAATATATAATCTTGATTTAATAAGCTTTATTACTAATGCTAATTGTTTATTATACTTTAACAACTAATACTGTGGTTATCAAAATAGTAAGTATTTTTGTAGCAGAATTATAGTAAGTTTTGTAATAGAATTTTTTAAGTAATTAATAATAAAGGAAATCATATCAATTCTAATGCAAACTAACATATATTAACTACATATTATATTTACTAGAATAGTAAGTTTGTAACAATTTATTTGAAATAACTTGTGATAGAAATCATGAAAATTCTAATACAAACTAATTAATTTTAATTACATATTAATAGTTACTGAAATAGTGAGTAAGTTCTATAATAGAATCATTTACAATAACTTATAATAGAAATCATTAAAATTTGATACAAAGTAACTTAAACTTAACTATATATGGGCTTGGTTCTGCAAAAAAGAGGGAAAATAACAATTTTTTTAAAAATTTTTTTTAAGTGTAACTAATGCAAAATTATCTTAAGAATCTTTTTTTCTTATTTTAGAAATACGATTATCTTAATAAAATCTTGAGATACTAATAACAATAATGTAAACCGTGTTTTGATCAGAAAATTGTTGTATAACATTACGATGTAGATCAGATAAAATTTTTGGAATTTATCGTGTTATGTGAAATTTGGATGATCCTAATCTTAACCAATCAGGTTTATTAATTTTAGCACTTCTGAATATATGCCAGATTTATTAGCATAGCAAAAAGCCAGTGAGTTTCTTATTTACCGGCTATACACGATTCCCCAAAATTATTTTCAGACTCAACATCACACAGAGTGACAACTTGCTGAAAATAAATACCTGCAACTAATAGAAAGCTAATCCTAACCCTATGTGATAGTAGGTAAGTGACCTGTCTTTTGGGAAATTGAGCGACAACCGTAAAGTGGCATGCAGATTAAGACTAGCAGAAAAATTATGTTAAATTTTCCTGTAATCTGTCCTTATCAAAGAACTAACTTTAACAGTGCATAGTCAAGTTGTGCAGTATGGTAGTGAGATTAGGTCAGATTTATAAAAATATACTAACTTCTGACATATATACAATTTATAAAAAAATTCTTAATTAATTATCCACTTTTAATAAGCTTTGTATAATGGTTACAGATCAAGAATTGATAACTAAGTATTACCTTTATACTTGTTTGGGCACTTTATATACAATCTTAACTAACTCTATTTCTCTAACATTGCAGCTAGGTTTTAGAATTCTAATTTAAGTATAAGACTTTTCTCGATATTAAATATTTACTAGTAATTTAATTATCGATCAAAATTTATATCAGTTTATTTAATCATAATTTTATCAGTGATGGATTTATATATAAGAGATCAAATTAAAGCTAAACAGCTTTTACTTTCTCTCTCTTTGATCAGATTAGATACTAAAAAATCATATCAATTTTTATGAATTCGAGAACACACCTATTCGGTTTTGCTATAACTTGTAATGAAACTTGTAATTTCTTGAATAAAATTAATCGCATAAAGAAATAGTATGTATTGATAAATTAGTTTTTTTGTCTATAATTGTAAATATTTAAATTCCCACATATTTGAATTAGGTTCTGAAGTACTTTGGTATGGCGCTATTAAATCATAGTGTCTATTGTCTTAATCAGAAAGTTATCAACAATCCTGCACCAAGTTAGTTCAAGGCCATAAGCATATACTTGGTTAGTATATTAAAAGAAAGTTTTACTAAATTGTACAATTTAGCATTTATTTTCTGAATTGTATAATTTTATTTTTATAATATAGCAATAGCGATAGTAGAAATTATACACTAGATTGTAGATCTGTCAATAATTAAAATACTGTAGATATGGAAATTCAGTCTGCAACAAAATTGGACAATTCAAGTTTATAGCATATCCAAATTGTTGGCATCAGGTTTTAAGTAGTTAAGGTTATACCTATATGATTTATTTTTTGAACCAATACCAATATAATAAAAATGCCATATCCATATCCAGCTAATAATAACTATGAGCACATGCAGAACCCCAACGCAGCTGTTTATAGAATCTTGTGTATCTTAAATTAAGAAGAATAGTTCTTGGTTTGTTTGTATATCTAGAATGTAATGATAAGTATAATAACAGCACTTAAAGTTTTGTAAAAAAAAAAAAAAAAAATGAATTTAACACATATATTAGTTTCGCCAATTTTTTTAGAAACACATTCTGAAATTTATTCATTAACGGAAGATTTTAGCCAACTTAAAATCTTTTACCAACATGAGAATGATTATGAAATCGAAATGAAAGAAGTACTTGAAACAAATGATCTTTATTCTGAAAACATATATGATCTAGAAAATGAAGAAATA